>JACXGJ010011100.1:0-20521 GCA_016801105.1 Esox niger | reverse complement strand
CACACACACACACACACACACACACACACACACACACACACACACACACACACACACACACACATAGAGAGAGAATGGGGGCAGGGCATAATTTCATAATTTTTATATATATATATATATATAGCACCGGTCAAAAGTTTGGACACACAATAGCATGAAGAATAGTATGGACTATACTGTTTTCAACAAACGTGCCTCTTCCGATGTATATCCATTTACCTGCCTAAAAAAGTCATCAATGTATCCAAATTAAAAGATGATAACTACTATAGTGATCAACCTGTCTTGATCACCAGCAGCATAGTAATTATTGTGTATGACTGCCTTGCCAAAAAGACAGTAATTGAATCATCTCTCCAATTTTGTTGGATAGAGCAGTGAGAGATGGCTTGGATGACACAGAGAGCTGTGAAAGCAGTGATGGATACCATTGTCCAAAATTTGACCCTCTATTAACACCGCTTTCCAGCATCTGGATCCTGTCACCAATTCCCGACATGGAGGCAGACAGGGCAACTCATTTTCTGAACATACGAAATCCCTCTCTTTTTAAGTGTATCCCCAGCAACACTGAATGGATGGAGAGGGCGACCCAGGCCCCCATTCTCTTCCTTCATCTCTTTCCACATTATCAGCCCTCCACTGGCCCTTTTGTTTTGCAGGTGCTTCCAATTTGCTTCTTATCTTGCCAAAATTTGTGCAGATTCATTTTCCTTATGTTAACATTAATACTTGTCGCTTACCAATTAAAATATAATATATTTTATAATTTAACACTTTTCTGACCATAAAAACAAATGCACTTATATCTGTTGGGAGAAATATGTCTACCATTTGGGAGGATTGAGAAATATGAGGAGTGTGGTTTTGGGTAATCTTCTTTGGTTATTGTTAATATTTTACTGTGAGCCTCTTAGTGAAATGAATGTGTAGGACCTCTCAATATTACACAGAGACCAAGAGTGTTGCTAAGAGACAGGGACGGTGCACAACTTCTTTCAGGAGCTAGACACTGACCTTATGCAAATAGGGCTCTGAAGAATATTTTGTGGAAAGAGAGAAAATACCACTCACCCACCTACAAACAAAACTAAATCATTTGGATGTCCCTGGAATGACAGAAGTGATTATAATCCCTTGCATGTCATCAAAATGTCCAGTTTGCTGGGTGTGTACTACATTTATGTATATATGTATCAACATAGAAAACATATAAATGATATAGGAAAAAATAATATTTCAATAATTTCAATATTTTTGTCATAATTACACAATAGTGTTATATACTGAAAATGTGAAATAGCAAATTGCTGTGTTTTGGAATACAGCATTGCTAGCATTAAAAGTATATATTAAAATTCCCTTTCACGATCAAATTAAAAAACCTTTGAAACAGGGAATATAACGGTCTATGAATACTCATGGAGCATGTTAAATGCAAGGCAATGTGATGGTATATCACACAGTGTAGATATGGCAGGCCTCAGGCCATCAGGGCAGTCTCTGGTCTCCAGTGGGCTTTGTTACATCAGTCCACACAACTCTGCAGCTGAGGTTGAGGGGTTATTTGTAACTAAAATCCCAACACCACACAAACAAGACACTGCCAACCCTATCTAGTCTGACTCCTTTCTGTCCAACAAGCCCCCAGAGAGGGCTGTAGGCGACTAAATGGGTTGAAGCTGTGGAGCCATGATAGAATATATCCATAAACATCTCAGTTAAGAAGTTGCTGCCTGACTAGCATTTTATTTCAGTTAAAATTAGATAGAATTGAAATAGGGAATATGCTAATTATTTATGTTAAGTAATTTTGCCTAGAGGGGGCATAGAGGTTACAACAAAAAAGGTTGGATCGGGTTGTCTGAAGTGGTCACTGAAAATAGACCTTTGCACATGCCATATTTAAATCCTTTTACTGTCTAAGAAAATGAGGTAATCAATAACTTCAGTGGATCAGGTGATATGAGGTTACTGTATGTCCAGCTTCATTTATGCCCAAGAAATTGGAAACTGGGTCATTGAGATTTCCCTTTTCAGTGGGCCATCCAATTATCAATATGTGTCAGACACAGGATTTAAGTAAATTCCAATTTCTTGAATTTCATGCATATTTCTTGAATTCTCTGATTAGCTATAATTCAATTAGCATTTCTGCAATCTTCAGGTGATATATTAGGAAAGTAATTGGAATTAGACTGGACTTTTTTTAATTGGAATTCATTTAGAATGATAAAATATGTAATCTTAGGATTTTTTTTTTTTCATCATTCAGATAAATTAGTTAGTATCATATAATGACTGCAAGATTTGTTTCAGATCATTCAAATTGTATTTACGTATATTTTTTTTATAACTAGTCGTGAACAGGGGAATAATCAGCCTGAAATCATTACATTATTGAATTAGAAACATTTTGAAATTATGGGTATAATGTGGATTTGGGGACTGCATTCCTAGACTGTATATATCATCGGAATTCAATTATCACTGAGTTCTATGATTGACCTGGGATTTATTTGAATTAGGCTTGGATTTGAAATATTTTGTAGGAATATTTGTACATCTCAATGAAAACTACATATTTTGTACAATCATTTATAAAGAGTGGAAATGTTCTTGGTGTTCCCCAGATAATTGTACTAACAACATGTCATTCTAAAGAATTTAAACACTGATCCGTGTATGTTTTCATAGTCTACTGTATACCCACTGAAGCTATTTCTCAAGCATTTGGGCTGAGTTTTTATATTCAGCTAATCAGTATGGTTCCCACATTGCACAAGACAGAGAGAGACAGTGAGAGAGAGAGAGTGTCAGAGACTAATACACCATCATCATGTTCAAAGCCAACCTTGTCAATAGTGCTCACAGTAGGCAAGGGAGTGTAATAGCACTTTTCTGATTCTACATTGATATCATATAATCCAGTGTGCCCTGTTTCAGTATCATATTTATCTAACCTGCTGGGGGACAGAGCAGGGGGAACAGTGTCCCTGCTGCTAGAAGCAGACACATTACACACTGGCCTGTGTACTCTTATTGATTACTCCCCCCTCACGGCCCATGGACCATACTTTAACTCAGCAGGCTCTACAATAATACTGGAATTCAAACATTCCATCTACACTTCAAGAGGGAAAAAACAATTGACACAAAAAAGTGAATCGCCTTTCTTAATGGAATCTGAAAGGGAGGGATTTCCGCTTTCTGCTCTGTGACATCTACACTTCTCTCTATCCTATCAGTGCAGTTATCCATGTATGTGCCAGTAAAAGCATTTAGTATAGTGTAATACATTACATGCTGATGAATTCACTCATGGAATATGCATTTTCTCTACTTGTTTTGAAAATAGCTGTTGAGGAGCACACTTATGAAGACCTACAGAATTTCATACTAATTAAAATACGAATCAAATCATCAGAGAAAATAGGTCCTAGTATAAAATTAAATTGAATAACATAAATAAGACCCATGTGTCATAAAAAAGAGGAAAGAATACAATGTTGCATGGACTGAGGTTAAATATTATTTGGAATATACTTTGAGTTAGTCCCAATTGATATCAAATGTTGCTCAATCCCATCTTCCAAGGCATTGGTGAAATTAGGAATACCCTAAAACCAAATTATTTGAATATGCTTATCCAGTTGTTAAACTACCTTTTCTGTCACTTTGCTTTTTAATGCTAGGCAGTTAGGGGACTATATTCACCGCATGTACAATGTCTTCAAGGTTTCGTCAGG
Organism: Esox niger; assembly: GCA_016801105.1. Classification (NCBI taxonomy): domain Eukaryota; kingdom Metazoa; phylum Chordata; class Actinopteri; order Esociformes; family Esocidae; genus Esox; species Esox niger. Next base: position 16,772 of record JACXGJ010011100.1, on the reverse strand, counting down.
ACTCTGACTATATACATTTGCACATTCATTCATCCCAATAAAATTTTATATAAAAAATATGTGATGTTCCTTATCAACAGTATTTATTTACTTTCTTCAATGAATAATTTAATAATCAGGAAAAAAAAACGATGATTGCCATGAACTACAAACAACCTTAGCCACACAATCTATGGATTTCTTGTTTACCTCTAATTGCCAGCATACGGACCAACTGATATGGCACAACTGTAAATGCAAATAGCCTTTTGAAAAATATTTTAGGTAGCTGCCTTCTCATTGCAACTTCATTGCTTGACGCCAATATTTTGTTGATCATTCACAGACTTGATATCAGCAAGATAACGACACAAGAGTATCAAAATCAGCACTTTAGCATAGTTAGGGCATATCACTGCACTTTAAAGATAGTCCTGGTCATGTTTGTCTTTTGGCAAGTTTGTTTGCTTCCATGTGTCACCAAAGAGAATAATACATTGGCTGTCCGGAAACTATTTCACTCAGGAAACATGGACAAGGGCAAAGAAAGCAGTCCTGAAAATCTTACACCCCATTCCATTCCAAGATAAAAAAATGTCAAAGTGACATTGTAGACAAGAGTAGTCTGGAGAAATACCTGTTAGTTATGAAGTCTTATTAAAGGGTAACAAAGTCAACATATATTCCAAATATGTTTATTTGCCATTCGTAGTCAAGCAATCATGTCATCACTTCACTGATGCATTCTAGACCAAACTCAACTGTTCACAATAGTTTTTAATCAAATACTTTTATTATATACTCAGTCAGTGTAACAACAATAATTTCATTGTCATAGCATGTTCAAAATATGAATTATTCCTGAGGCAAATTAATTAACATAACTTCCTAAGAACAATAACTATTACTTAAGATCATTCTAGTAAGAGAAAAATAAAGCAAAGAGAACAGCATGAAAATAACATTTACTACCCCTCCTGCCCCGCCCACCCAAGTCAGCTATTGAATAAAACATCTATATACCTGCTGCATACAACTCTCTATATCAAGGACCTTAAATGTTCTGCTGCATTAGACCACACTGACTTTGTTCTTCGCACTGGGAGATTAAGCAATCAACAATTCAAAAAGTACAATATTAATGAAAGTAAAAATATATTAAATCATGTTAAAGGCTCACATCTTCAGCATTATTTTTGCTGCACTTAAACCAGATAGACTTACCTCTTTTTGGTTATTTTCACATTAATGAAGATGCATCAACCTTCAACTGAAACACAACTAGTGAGCAAGGTACAGCAATGCCAAGTCTAATTCGATTCCCCAAAAAGTCAGGATGCCGGGTAAAATCTAAATAAAAATAGATTGCAGTGATGTGCAAATCATTTAAGCCCTCTATTCAATAGAAAATATTGCAAAGACAACATATCAAATGTTGAAACTGAGACATGTTATTGTTTCTTGAAAAATATATGCGCTCTTTGAATTTAATGCTAGCAACATGTTTCAAAACAGTTAGGATTAGGAGTCAACAAAAGACTGGAAAAGCCATAAGTCAGCAAGTGTTAATGCATTTTTTATATAGCAACATAATAACATTTCTTTACATACCTGTCTCATACAATATTCTATAACAAGCAACATATACATATAGCTATGTAATGCTGAAAACTAAACCTGGTGGAATATCACACAACCTAGTGCAATTGGCAACAGTTCAGTAATATGATTGGGTATTAAAAGATCATTCCAGAGAGGATAGGCCAGTCAGAAGTGAAGATGGCGAGGGGTTCATCACTCTGTGAACGACTGCACAGGCAAATAGTGCAACAATTTAAGAATAACATAACATTTCTTTATGTAAAATTGCATAGAGTTTGGGGATCTCCTCATATATGACACATAATATCAATATAAGATTCAGAGAATCTGGCGAAATCTCAGTATGCAATGGACAAGGCCAAAAAACCAATGGTCATGATCTCCTTGGGCAGCACAGCATTAACAGGCACAATTCTGTAGTGGAAATCACTGCATGGGCTCAGGAACATTTCCCAAAATCATAGTTTGTGAACACAGTACTTTGCTGCATCCACAAATGCAAGTTAAAACTCTATCATGCAAAGAAGAAACCATGTATAAACAAGATCCAGAACAGCCGCCATCTTCCCTGTACCCAAGCTCATTTTAGATGGACAGAGGCAAAATGGAAAACCATCCTGTGGTCTGATGAAATAATTTTTACAATATTTTTGGGAATCATGGAGGCCGCGTCCTCCGGACTTCAGAGGAAAGGTACCACCCGGCTTCTAATTAGTGCATAGTTGAAAAGCCAGACTCCATGATGGTATGGGGATGCATTAGTGCACATGGCATCGGTGACTTGCACATCTATGAAGGCCTCATTAATGCTAAACAACATGTCCAGGTTTTGGAGCATTATGTATAGCCATCCAGTTCATGTCTTTTTCAGGGAAGGCCTTGTTTATTTCAGCAAGACAATGCCAAACCACATTCTGCTCATATTACAACAACATGGATCCATCATATACAAGTCTGGGTGCTAAACTGGCCTGCCTGCAGTCCAGACCTGTTACCCGTTCAAAACATTTGGAGAATTATGAAACGAAATATAGAAATCGGACAACCGAACTATTGTGCAGCTGAAATCCTATGTCAATCAAGAATTTGAATATTTTTCACTTTCAAAACTACAGCAATTGGTCTCCTCAGTTCCCAAATGCTTACAGAGTATTGTTAGAAGAAGGGGTGATGCAACAAATTGGTAAACATGCCCCTGTCCCTTTTATGAAAACATTTTTGAAACATGATGCTTGCATCAAATTAAAAATGGGCATGTCTTTTTTCAAAAACAGTCATATTTCTCAGTCTCAACATTTGAAATGTTGTCTTTGTACTATTTTCAGTTAAATATAAGGAAAAATGACCCAAGGACAATTTCACATTAAATGCATAAAAGATCATTTGTTTAAATGTCTAAAAAATGAAATGAAATTAAAATCTTCTTACAATATGTGCTGTATCAAAGTTAAATACAAATCATGCTCAATTTCCCTATGGATAATGGCACTGTTTTACACTATAATATTGTGATCCTCATGAGTGCTTAGTAGAAAGTGTTGCCCAACATGTTGTCATAGTGTGCCACACTTGCTCAGAGAGAGTTATGTAGCCACCCACTCTGTCTCTGAACTTGCCCTCCACAGTATACAGATACATCTGAATCCTTTAGCTTCCTGTATTATTGGTGATTATGTCTGATAAGTGGGAGCCATGATTAAGCCCCCCCAGTTAATTACCTCAGCAGACGATCATCCAAAAGATTGACCAAATGTTTCAAATTGAGACCCCTGTATGTGGCGCCCAGAAATTCAGGCAACGATCAAACTTACATCTTTGAAATGAAAGATTCTGAAGACCAACCCACAATGCTATGTAAAAAATCTAAAATGAGCATCGTGGGGATTATTATGTGTTAATTAAATTGACTCTGTTTCATTTAATGAGGGGGAAAGGATTTTGATGTTAATGCTGCTGATCTCACAGAGGCTTCAATTCACATAATTAACTGGTATTTTCTCAACAAACTAAATAATCAATACAAATATAGTTCATTACTTCTAGTTATTACTACCAGCCAAAGAGTGATAAGTACTATTTACAAAAATAGTAGTGAAATTAGACTGGTAATAGAGGAGAAAAGGAATTATGTGACTTCATATTCCATCAATTCTTTCCTTGGAACATAATATTCCTTCTATTATTATCAGAAATATCACTGACTATTTGTCATTTGTGAAAAGGTCAGCAGAAAGAATAAGAAATATTCTGCAATTATCCAAACATTTGTACAAAAATGTATACTTTATAATAGTAACACCACTTGGTTAGTTGTGTGACTCATCTAGTGTAGCTAGTTAGTTAAACTAAGTAATAGTAAGCATGTAGTCTTGCAAGTCATGTGTATATTTTACATGTTCCTTTGTCTATATATTTAACATGAAAATTCCAGTGTCTCATCTTCTCTCACACCTTTATTATGTGAAGGCTGTGGGAGCATTGGCTGAAAAACTATGCACCTGTGTGCTGTCTAAAGATAGAGCGTCTGTGGAGTGCCAAGGAGCAGACTCCAGAGAATCCATCCATCTCAATCTGAGGTTGTAGCTGACACCTTACAAAGAGGTACAATTAATAAGGACATTATCCGCCAGTGGGCAACAATGGAGTCCTAACGCCGAGACAGCAACCCTGGGAGGCCCAGGGAAGGACATGGAGAGGGGAGGTGCAGGGGGACTGCAGAGCAAGCCTCATTAGGACCAATTTCTTCTGAAAATGAAATACTAATAGAGGAATCTTTTAAAACCATTATCAGGTGCCCTGTTTAGATAGGTCATTCCCAGAGATGAACCGTATATTCTGGAGCTCACTCACTACATGTTGATGAGCTCCGCTTTAGCCTCAAATAAAATCACATAAAAAATGCTGATAGAAAGGAATGTGCTAAATGTTTTTTTTTTGGTAGCCATTGTTTTTTTTCTTTAAGTATTTCATTTGATGGTGTATTTTAAATAGGAGCAACAGGATAATTGACAAGAAATCAGGCAACAGGGCTCCTCTGAAAGTGTCCCATTTTTGCAGGTTGAGTGCAGTCCTATGGTTCACAAGGGAGAGGGCAGAGACACCACTGCATTGACATTTACAGCAATCCAGGAGTTGTTTGGGTTCATTGGACTGGAGACAAATGTTGAACCCCAGAAGTTAAAGGCCAGGGCTAAATTTCATCCACAGAGGAGGTCACTCAGTTGGAAAAGAAAAACAGAAGACAGAGGGGTTAGGCGTTGTTGTGGTCTGTAGAAATTGCATTAATTCATGGATTAAAGAACACCATATGTCATAAAAATGCAGAATCACAAACACACTACAACTAACTACAACACTACAAACCTGAATAGAAAATATAACCTCCACAGGATTTTCTGGTCTGCCATGTTTAGAAGTTAGGCTTGGGTTGGGAGAGATGGCATTACTCCTAAAATGGTAAATCAAGGTCAACATGTAAATAACCGACTGACTAATAGTAAGAATGGTTTGGAAGTATATTCTTAAACAATGAGATCTAATCACTTCTAACTCTCCCCCACTTATTTATGAAGTCAAGAGTTCCTCCCCAATGATCTATTTTATTTTCCTGCATGTTCCATGGGGAAGGGATGAGCTTGGATATGGATTAACAGTGCGATCAATAGTGAGATAGGAGTCTGGTTTTCTAAGCTGAGGAAAATTAATTCGAAAAGCAGTCAAACCCTTATCGACCCAGAGCCAAGGTTTGCTTTCATTGCAGGCAGTTGATAACTCACCAATAATGTGATGAACAGCTAATCTCTAATTTTAAATACAACCTTCACCCCTCACATCCTCTGCTAGGATTGGTCATCTTATGTGGTGTCCCAGTGCTACATACAGTATGTTCTCAATATAGCTTTTATGCACTTAGTTTATCTTTGTTGGCAACTGGATTTTGTGAGGAACAATTATTCTGGTCAAAAGCATATTCTCAAATTTAGCAATAGATTTCTTTGATTACTTGAGTTTTGATAAAAGTAATAGGTTAAAACCAATGCAGAAATTCTCAAATACTTTATCAAGCAAAACACATTAAGTGATTGTAAAACAAGTTAAAACCTTGAGCACAGGGGTTGTTAGCCTCACAGTATGACATAATTAATCAAATCTAAGACTACATGAATGTCTCAACACAGTTATAGCGAGCAATCAATGCCTTATAGACTGACATGAACATCTCAGCACAGTAATAGCTAGCAATAAATGAATTATAGACAGACATGAATGTCTTAACACAGTTATAGGTAGCAATCAATGCCTTATAGACTGACATGACATCTCAACACAGTTACAACTAGAAATAAATGCCTTATAGAGTGACTTTAGAAGACTTACAGTACTGTGCAAAAGTTGCAAACCACCTGAGATATTTGTATAAAGCTATTTATCTGGATAAATGCAATAACCCTCTATGACATTAGAATTAATACAAATAAACATGAAAGTACATAATAGAAACGAACAATCATGTCTTGTGAGGTGATTAATATCTTGCAAGATGGTTAGATGAAATTTAATGAAGAAGATACTTGGCAGATAGGTGCCAGAAAAGGCAGTGAAGGACAAAAAAGATATATGGCAAATCTTGCAAGAAGAACTACTAGACAAAAGTACACAACAATATAGCAAAGTGAATTGCTTTAGTTCAGTGTGCAAAGGGAAGCCACAAAAAGTACTGAAAACACAATACATTTGTTAGTTTTTATTATATTGATGTTATCGCTACTGTGCACTAATATAGTATATGTTGTTACTGTTTAGAGAAATGACTTTAATTAATTCATTCAATTATTTTAGAGTGGCCAACAACTTTTGCACAGTACTGCACTCCGGGCTCAACAATATGCGTACACAATAGCATTCTTAGCCTACCTAACTAGTAGATACTAGATAGCACTATGACTATAGACAGAACATATGTAATTTCAGAATGAAAGTAAAAGCAACTTGAAAGAAAAAACAGGTTTTCCAAAGTGTGGCTGGATATAAACAAATGTTTAAGATATATACAACCTGTTGGTTGTTGTTAGATGGGTAATCATTACTTTATCCAGGTACTTTGAATGAAGTAAAACTTTTATTCAAACCCAATCATCAAACAAAATCACATTTTATCCAAAGCACAAATTGCAGGCTTGGAAAAGGGGCCAGGAAGGTGGATTCTGTTCAAGTCATTTAATCTGTCACATTGTATTCTTAAGACTCACCGCACGCTTGCCAAATTACATAATTATTTGGGAAAAGTAGTAATTAAAAACAATTTAGTGCATGAATATGTAAAACAAAGAATACATTTGATTGATTTTTTTGTATTAAAATAGCAAGTATACTGTATAATAAGTGGATGATTAACAAGCCTGTACTTTGAAAGACTTCATTAGATAACATTGCTTACATTTGAATTCGTTGTAAAGACAGCATACCAGTTCAGCTTTTGGGTCATATCATGTAAGAACTATAGAATTGTAACGAGTGCTGAGAACACTGTAATTAAATTTCATCCTATCATTTTGTGTATTCTAGTGAATTGGACGGCCATTACTCATTGTCTTAGAATGGTATTAGCAGGAAGTAAAGTGCTTCTCTGCTTCCTTTTCTATTATCTTCTCTGTGCTGTACCAAATGGAGGGTCTAACCATGAGGATAGGTCAATATCCTGAGGGCTGGGACACCAGAGAGGGCGATTGATCTCTCCATATCTATTTCTAACGCTCTGATTCAGGTCACATGATACAAGCTATGGTCTCTACCCCTGTTATGTTCAAAAGGCTGCTCTCACTCTGACTACAAAGGCTCCGGTGGCATTGGCCTGAAATTAAATCAAAAGTAATTGCAGCCACATTACAAAGTTGTTTTTTGACACAAGACAGCGATTAGCATGGATTTATGTTCTATTTGCCAACATAGAGCCACATATTGTCCATAAACCTTGTCATTCAGGAGCAGAGGAAACCCAGTGTTCTAGAAGGCCTTAATCAGAAGGAAAACAAATCAGGTTAATTGGTGATCAACAGAGTGTTTCTGACTTTAATGAGGCCCTTTTGCCCATGGCAAGACCCAGTTTTGGATAAGGGACTTTCTCCTGCCTGGTTTGCCTCCTTTGATCTTGTTTGCTTTCCACTGCTGGGATTCTCATTGTTGTTTTTAATTACTTCACCACCAAATGGTACAGATGAAAGATAGGTGTCTGTAATTAATAAAATTTCCATAAATTAGAATCACTAACCAGTCTCATTAGTAGCTACTGGCTTTTGTTTTGACTAAAGTTTCATGTCATCTTTTTTCAACTAACTATATAGATTGATATTCACAGTGCAAGACATCACTTGATATTCACCATATTTACTAGTAATCAAATTTCACTGTAGGTAATTAAATAGACCATACATTTGAAAGATTGGGGTCAATCAGTAGAAAATGCAAAATGCTATATTAAAAAATATTTCAATCTTATCAATTAACATTAGTGGGCTCAGAGAAACACTTGTTGTGCCACTAGGCCTGCAGTTTTCACTGCAGTTTTCACAAGCACAAATGCACAATGAAATTGTTTTGTAAAAGTACATCTGTAGTAGACTGTGTAATTAGGTGCAGGCAATTTATGTGGTTATGATGGAGATCAATATGTCCCACTTTTTTTTTGTCCCATTAAAAAAATTACTAAAACAAGAGTAGATGATTATAGTGAATGTACTTTCTTAAAAAAAAATCTGTCACCCTAATATTATCATGCAACCCCCAGGTGTTGTAGTGTACTGTAGCGCATGCTTGAAATTGTATATTTCCTACTTGTATAACATGTACAGTCCAACTGCTTTGTCAAATGGTTGTCTGTAGGTTGGTCCTCAGGGTTTCCAATTTCCATTCAGTGGATGGGCTATTTAGCACTAGCCAATACTTAACTCAATGTTGATTGTATTTAAATAGCAGAGCAGAAGTAAATATAAATAGTCTGCAACCATTCAACTTGATCAATCATTTATTTCTTTGTACCACAGAAGGAGATTATTTGACAATAAGTTTATGAAGAGTGATTCATCATCTCATTTTGTTTACCTATAATAATAAGGCTCTCTACCTTTTGACCAGGTCTAATAGAGATTATACTTTGTGTTGCTTTGAGACAGTACATCTGCTAGAGAACTGCCTATCATTACCAGAGATTTCAGTAATAGACTGACATGGATGCTATGGGGAACAATTGGTTTTATTGCATCAATCAGTTGACATAGAAACTGAGCTAAATTGTTAGGGAGAAGAGGCTTGTTTTCTGTGGGCACATCATAGAAAAACCATAAGCTAGCAGGACAAGTTTTAAAATGGATGTGAATCAAAAATGTCAACGTCACTGATTTCTGCTTGTATGTTTATATTCATGACAATAGATATAGCATAACATATGTTTTAGTATGGTGGCTTTCATTTTTATTCATATATTTATGCAGAGGAGGACCCTGACATGATTTTTGGGTGTGTCAATATGAATTTGTATATCACCCTAGAAGTAACTCTATCCCATCGTTTTCATTGTGTGGAGTGGACCTAGCTAAAATGTATCCCTAAAAATCTCATAATTAATTTGAATGTTTTCAAACTTCACTGAATTGCCTATACTGTTGAATGACCAGTGATTGTGCCACCACTTTCACTAAATGTGAACTGAAATGATAAGTAGCATTAGACTGTACACTTGTGTCACATAAGATTATAATGTTTAAATTTGTACAAAATATGTTTAACCAGTAAACTTACAATACAGCTACCCACATTAGAAAGTCATAAAACAAAAAATTGGCATTTCCACAAAAAACAAGCACACAATAAAAGGAATAACAATCTAACAATCTATACTTCAGTAGACCTCTCCACCCCCACACCCTCAGTTAGTAAGATGTCTTATTCAACCTTAAAATTGAAGGGTCCCACCTGCCAATGTGTGGCCTGATTAAAAAAGGGCAGGGGAAAGGTTTTGGCTGGCCAATAGGGGAGGTCAAGGACAGAGCAGGCAGTTTCACTCCCCCACCACATCATTTTTGTATGACAGCACAACGCCTAGGTTGAAGTTCACTGAGGCTTTTCATGAACACAGTGCTTAACGTCAAACAGAAGATTAAAGCGGGGGTGTCGCATCTTGGTAGGCCCAAATGAAAATATTAAGTGCTAAGCCAGCCTCTGCAAAGCCAGGGGACAGGTATCTCATATTAGAGAAGGCCTAGTTAGTAGAGGCTGCCTGCTGCTTTCCAAGTTCTCAGTGGTGGTCAAAAGGCCATACTGGCTCTGGTGCTGCTTTATTGGTAAAATATATTACAGTAGAGGCCTGCAGAACTGCCTTATTAAGAGGTGGGGGCAGAGAACAGATGCCCCCATGACACATTTCTCTAGAACTGAAGACATCTCCATATTACTGAATAAATTACTAAGCAATATTTTATTTAATTGCTAGATAATATTAGGGTTATAAGGGTTTTGTCAATAATGGACTTATTTGAACTAAGATTACGTAGATGGATGTCCACTGTCAACATTATTTACTACATCATAAAATGGGGAAAAGTTAACAATTACAGTGTACTTCCACTTTGCAATTGCAACATATATACATGGTTTATAACACTTATATTGCAATAAATATTCTCATATATCATTTTAGTTTCACCAAATCAGCACACTAATAGTAACATCACAGAGTTCCTTACAGCCAGGGCAAGTGAATAACATTTCTCTTGTCAGTCAATGCTTTTCACAATCTATAGCTTGTATTTTCTCTTAGGGCTGCAATTGCTTTTTAATGGTGCACAGATGCCACATGGATATCTCTTACTGTCTATTTTAACAGGCTCCCTGCATGAAGCTGATGGGAAAAGCAAAGGATAGCTTTGAGAGTAGCTAAAGCTCATTAATAACTCTGAAGATCAGACAGCAAATGAAACCCAGTGCTTGGGTTAATAAAGAGAAACTTGAGGTCATAAACATTGAAGCAGATATTAAATTCTCACCATATAAGAAACTAAATCAAGACAAGTAAGTGGTCAAAGGTACCTTGCATAATGCATTTTTAATCAATAAAAATATTTACAATTGCTTTTAGACAAACACTTCAAATGTGTATTCTGAATTACAATGTATACATTTGCATACGTTTTCAATCGATATGTGGCTGATGTGAACATCATCAACAATTTGTAACTTTGAAGAAATATATTAATCTTTTCTCCTTAAGGAAATTCTCTTTCATTCATGAATTCCAAAAGCTTTAACTACAAGATCATAACCTAGACATCCACCCACACAGCGACACATAGTCTATGGTGGAAGGAGTATGGATAACAACGCACATTCATATGTGCCTTTTAATCAGTCCAAACCAAGGATATATTTCATTGTCTGCACCAGATGTTGCTGTTATCTGGTATGACATGTGCAACAATCACATTGCCCAACCCCTTTGGTGGATAACGCTAAGCATAATGCCAGGAGCCATTCTTCCCCAATCATATTGCCTACATTGCCCACCCAGATATGACAGAACATCAAAGAAAACACTTGCTGTCCAAAAATGTAAAACAACAGTTCTGGCACACAAGCTCTGATGGAGATGTCTGTTTAATGGACTTGAATTAGCCATCAGAAATGGATGAGTAGCCCATGGGTACCATGCAGAGTTGAACATTCAAAAATATTGCCCACGGCATCATATTTCTGCCTCTTTCTGTACATATTGAAATATTTAGCTAAAAAGACACTAGGCTTGTGTTTTTTCCATGAATCTAATGAGCCATGTTAAGAAGTAAAAGGATTTTCACTGAATATTGCTCAGAGAGTTAAGGATACAATAAGAAGTTCTGGGTCCCCAAATTGGTTTAGTGGCACTCCTTTGCATTGGGTTGATTTTGTTGTTGTGTTGGGTCTCTCAGACAGTGGCTGTAAGTCCCAAAAAAGGGGTTGTAAATTGGCCCAGCACAATCCAGATAAAAGTTATGTTGTAATGTGACTTGTCACTTGTGACTCCTTGTTTCAAAGGAAACATTTCTTTGTCTTTGACGCTCCTGAACCCACTTGCACTTGCTGTGCCGTAGTCATGAGCAAAATTTCACAAAATAAGGAGAATGAGGAAGTTAAATAAAGCTTTTTTTTTTAAATAGTCTTATTTAAAGATGTTTAAACAGCCAGTAAATATAAAAGTACTGCTCACATGCTAAAATGGGTCAGTTTTTGTGTACCACCTCTTCCAACTGTGTATTATGTTATGATCTGAAATTGTTCAGACTGGCGTCTTTAAAAGATTTGAAACTAAAATGTTACTACAAAGTATAACTTTGGAGGGATTGTTGACAGTCTTCATTAGCAAGTCTTCATATGCCTAAATGTTTGGACTGTCATCTTCTAAACCACATTTGAAACCCCTGAAGCAAAAGTATGTTCCTCTGACATAAGGCCCATTGTTTTAGCAGATATATATGCTGCTATTTACTGATTCTCAGAAGTTACAAGCATACTCAGTAACAGCATAATGGGGTTCAGGAAGAATGATTGTGTTGCTTGAGGGCATCAACAATGCTGTTGCAACTGTCATTAAGACAAATCACCTGTGTCCCATGTAATATACATTCATATCGGCAACAACTGGAATAAAACCTCCCATTGTTTCAAAAAGGGCCAATGTCTGAAATAGATCTGTCCAAGCATACTATAAGGTACATGCCAGCTTGGTTATGTAGTATGTACATATTATAGACTAGTTTGAATGAAAATGTTTAGGAGAGAAGCCATTTTGTAGCACAAAGATGACTTGTTTCTTTCCCCCCTGTATAGCAACAGAAGCTGGTGCTTCAGACCTATAAGAGGCTTGGGAAGCTTAAAAGAGGCTTAGCTGCCCTTCTCATCCCCTCACAGTCACACATCGGCTAAAAATCCTATAGAAAGAAACTGAAGAGAGGGAAAGGAATACGACTATAAGACCATTCTAGTACTGTAAGTGTCTACCTCTGTAAATTTAGTGAACAAACTGCTAGAAATGCATGATGAAATTAACAACATAATGCAAATATATAGAATTCCCTAAACAAGTTAAGGAATAAAAACATTGTAAAATTCCCTAAATTATGAGCAATAACACAGTTTTTCATCGTCTATTCTTATTTGTGTCTTAAAGAATGAGCAATGTCTACCATTTTGATAGCATATAACTATTTATGATCAGAATTCCATACAGGCAATGAAGCTGATCTTTAAGGTTTTCCCATAATCCCTCCGCTGGATGCGGACTTAACTGGGAGGCTAGTTTGTGATGGGCTCACCAAACCGCACAATGTTGCATGGGATACTACATTCAGCTTAAGCCAATTTATCAACTACATTCAAAGCACATCCATTGAGCTGTGTGGATGTAGTTTTTGCAGATCTATTAAAAATACCCTTATCTGTATTTAGCATATGCCGTGTATGTCAGTGTTGGCAGCTTTAGACGGATTCACACTCAAAACACCTCAAGCCATTCTTGAGCTGAAACTACTGATAACGTTCTAAAACTTCCTCAGACAAGCAGGATTTTGCGTACATTCATTCAGTATCCTGTTGTATCATTTTGTTTATTTATTGTCATTTAGTGTCTACAGTGCAGGATTTGGAATGCCATTTAATTTTCTTTGTTGCTTTTCCAAACACAATTTATTCATTTTCCAAATACATTACGCCACATGCCTCACAGTATAAAAACAACATTTAGTACTAAGGCTTAAATTACTCAAATTTATGAACATTACTGTTTTTGATAACTTTAATTGGGTGGACATTTGTCAGTAAAGGGACTGAAGAATTGCAACAATGTGGTTTACTTTTAAACAATATCAGTTATAATAATTATTCTGACAATTATTATGACGATTATTATTAACTTTTTATACAAAAACTACCATCCAATCGACAATGTAAGGGTCTAACACTCCTCAATGCATATTTCTATTTGGAAAATGTCTGTTGTTTGGATATATTTTGCCAAATTCAGGGCGTAAAACCACCACTCAAAAAGAGAAGGACCTTTCATGTTACCGTGTGTAGAGTCACAACAGAACTAAACAGTCTGGAACGAGTCCAGGAGAAAGGCTTGCCAGTGGGACGTCATTCACAGCGAGATTTGCTCTAAGTGAGGTTTTGGGGTCTAAAGTTTAAAATGATGGATTCCACTCACATTTTCATAACCATACTCTTTCAGCTGTAGACAAGTCCAAGCAGCTATCATAAAAAATGATCAATTTCAATACTTTTATAAGCATACTATAAGACAGGGTCTAAAAAGATTTTAATATATAATACTAAGTACTAATGTACCACTTTATCTGATCATTTGTGTTACATTACAAATAATAAAGATTGTCAGGATGTCTTCTTCAGTTTGCATTAATGATTACTGCTTCATTGTTTTCTTAGTATACTGTAGCCTAAGTCTGTTGGGTGTGTAAATTAGAAAATTGTCTGGTAAACATTTATTTAATTCTCCTCTCCACATGATATTAGCACAGAGGCTTTGCCTGTGAAGCAGTTGGGAAAAGGCACTGTGATATTTCTGTGATATTTCTGCAGTAGTACTCAGTGCTGAGCACTGAGACTCAGAGAAACAGCAGAATCCTCTCATACCTGTTGAGAAGTCTTTCATCCTTAATGGGCTCATTAGCCACATTGTTAATTGAGTTCTATTCAGGGCAACATCAAAGCAAGTAATAAGAGTGTTCAATTCCTTTCTATATTTTTGTCAAAATAGAGACCCAACAGTGCCCTAAGGTGGCTTTTGTGGGGGTTGTATGCATAAGAATACATATTCATTTTTATTTTATTGTGCAACAATACGGTAAGAACATTTGCCATAATAATATTATCAACACTAACGGCATTCCAAATGGCAGCATCTCATCTATTTCAGAGGCCTGCAGTTCCACATCTTTTACTTCAGCCTATAAAGCCTTTACACCACAGGATTCAGGAGCGTTGCGATGCGGCAAGACTTTTTGTGCTCTCTGTGCAGCTTATTCCAAAGGGATTTTATACAATTTACAAGAGCTTTGAAGCTGGTTGGTTTAGATCTTAAATACATTGACACTCAAATAAACAAATGCTAAGACAAAACAATAATGATAAAGGTAATGAAATAGGAATGATACCTCATGTCTGTGCTGAATTTATTTTGTGTGTTAGATGGCTTAGGTCTCTTTTTATAATGATGAACCTTCACGTGTTCAACTTGCAACAATAATGTGCAGACACTCATTCAAATATAATAATAATACTATAAGAAGAATTACCACCATTATATCTAATCTAATAAATCTAATTGTCCATATTATATAATAATAATAATAATATTAACATCATTTATTATTTTTTAAAGGAAAGTTAAAACCAGTTGTCTCAAAAGCAGATGATGTCTGGCATTCTTATCATAAAAAAATACACATTTAAAAAACACTAAAAACACATTTTCTGTTTTACAAATTCTACATCAGCTAAGTGGTTTTCTCCCCCATGATGCAATATTAGTGGGTAATGGGAAAGGAAAATTGAAGCTAACTCATTGGCATTACATTTATCAGCATGTGCTCAGAGGTAATAAGCTGTCAGTTATAAAATGAAGATTTGTATTTAGATATATGATAGGGAAGAATAATGAATAAGCAAACTAGATGAAGCTGCTTTACAACTAAATGAGTTATTTGGAACCAACTGACCAAGAAAAAGAATCGTGATGATGACGATAATTATGGTAGATAAATATGTTCAGTCTGAAGGTGAAGTTGATAAATATGAAATAAAATCATGTTGCTGTGCTGAACCATAGACAGTTAACAAGAGGTAATATTTCCATATAATGTAAAAGAAAAGCAACCAAATATAGTGGAATCAACAAACTTTTTAATGAAGGAAATCTCATTAGGATAAAAGGAGCATAGATCAAACCTAGACCCTGTGAACTGCCATCCCTGAGGATTTTGTTTTTTCTTGACAAAATGGATAACATTCAAATAAAAACAAGTATTTAAAACAGTTAATATTAATAATGTTATTAATAATTTTGCTGTTGTTGTCCACTGACCAGCTTCTGGAATGCCCTTCTAGTCCATCTAAATACACCACAGACTATGGGCTACAAAAAATTGACTTAAATACTTTATTCTTTAGGAAGTCTTTCTGCTAATGGCTGTGCTCCTTGTTGTCTTGTACTTTCTAATGTCTGGTGTGGTCCTTGTGTCTTTCTAGTACTGTATTTTTTTTGTCTTTTCTCTTGATTAAGTTTATTTATTACTTTTATATATCATTTAATTTTTTTAATGAACTTTGAAATTATTCTGCATAATGAAAATATAAATGCAATACTTTGTTATTATTACTAAGTCCATAAACCACACAGAAAATGTCTCTATTACACAAGAACCGTATCCTGAATAAATAATGCATGTTGTTCCAGCAGTTATTTAATGATACATTGTATAGTGTAATGTTGTGCTATTTCTGTGTTGCGATTCTCATTATCTGTGAATTCAATGCTGTTTTAGAAGTGTACAGATGCCTTTGCATTATTTATATGAGGAACAAACAGAGGTATGTGACTACTGGAGTTGGTTTCAGTCAAACTTTGAGCAAGTTAGAAGAATTTCGATTAATTTAATACCTATACTGTATATGATGAAAGTTTTTTCTTTGACACCAAAGGAAATGTGTTGAAAGGAAGTAATCCCTGTTGTAAGGCTGGCATTGTGTCAGAAACCAGATAATAAAATCAGATGAGCGAGGCATGAATTGCTATGCAGGAAATAATAATAACACTAGCTTGTCAAAATCACAATTAAAACAAAAACTGATAGCATAGGTCCTAAGAACATACACTCCTATTTTCACCATAGTGCCACAAATTCCCTATACTTCCTGGATTGTTGCAAATTAGTTACAAATCTTCAGATTGAGGATGGATATATGTAGTAATGTAGATTAATTTATGGTTATTCCATTCAAATTATTATTGTACGATCCAATATTACACCGCTATGTAGCCCTCTGAGCAAATATATATATATATATATATATATATATATATATATATATATATATATATATATATATATATATATATATATATATATATATATATATATATATATATA
>JACXGJ010011099.1:0-20518 GCA_016801105.1 Esox niger | reverse complement strand
TTGCACCTTCCTGAATTTAGACATGTGCTGGTTGGCAGCTTCCTCCTGGGTGATAAAATTTGGAGAGCATAACATCAGCAAGGCTGTGATCTCTCTTTTAATGTTTCATAGAAGTGTGAAAATAAAGAAGGGTAAAATCATTTTATTACATTTCCTAATATATTGAATTTCTTAAACAAATACAGACTATTGACAAATACAATTTTGTAATGTCTTCTAAACCTGGTAAAAGTCTAAAACTCACTGCTTCCTCAGCCTGCCTCTTGTAGGCCTTCACTTTCAGCTGCAGCTTATCTACCAGATCCTGAAGTCTTTTAGCATTCTTCTTATCCTCTTCAGTCTGTGGGAGAAGTTCAATGCTGAGGAGTAATCAATACTCCACACTTTCATACAAAAATGTGTTAGTGATAGTATAAAAAAATCGTTAACTTTACCTGGTAAGTCAGCTCTTTGACTCTGCGCTCATACTTGCGTACCCCCTTAACTGCTTCTACACCTCTTTTTTGCTCCGCCTCCACCTCAGCCTCAAGCTCACGCACCTAAGCACAGTAAATGAATAGAGACATGTCTGAGTTCTTGGCATCAGTCAAATGTCTATGTAAAACTGAGGTATACTTCTAAATCAGATTATATATTATGAAATACATAAATCATACAGCAATCATCTTAAAATGTACTATAACCCATCCTGCTTGTAACGGACCCTGGACTCCAGTTTCTGGAGCTGCTTTTTGCCTCCCTTCATGGCCAGATTCTCAGCCTCATCTAGACGGTGCTGCAGGTCCTTAACTGTGACCTCAAGGTTCTTCTTCATCCGCTCCAAGTGAGAGCTGGTGTCTTGCTCCTTCTTCAGCTCCTCCGCCATCATGGCAGCCTAAAAAATTGGTTTGGTTATGAATATATTGTGTTTTGGAAATTCTTGAACTAATGTACATTGGAGACACGTTTGCTTATCTATTAACTGTTATGTAACTCTGGTATTTGGGTGTGACACACGTCTGATTATCAGAGAATCATGAGGTACTCTGACCATCTGTTTATCTGCCTAAACCAATAAGGGTATATGTCCTTTGTCCCTTAGGAATGTGGTCATTGGGGGAAAAACGGGCAATTGGCCCTTAAGGTAAACACAACCGTAAACATTAGGGCAGGAAGGATAAGGTGGGGGGGACAGCCCGCCCTTTGGTTAAAACCTGGGTGACATAAGACAGCTGGGAAGCATCTTACCAAACCTATTTTAACTGTAATAAATACTGACTGTTCATGAATTGTCTTCCGAGACTCCTCAGATGATTATCCTGTAAGCTTTTTACACGTCTCTCTATTTGCAAATAAACTGTTTATTGTGTGAGAGAATTTTGTCTCAGTACTAACTCCTATCGAGGAAATTACAATCACAATTGACAAATATCATAACTCATTTTTGTTGTGATTGCTCATCTGCCAACACTAGAACCACCAAATGCAAATTGGCATTTGAGTTTGTAATAAAAATTCAACTGCCATTTTCAAAGCTAGACCCTCCTCCTTCCATGACTTATATGTACAGTCTCCTCCAAAGGTATTGGAACGGCAAGGCAAATTCCTTTGTTTTGATTGTTCACTGAATACATTTGGGAATAATATCAAAAGATGAATATGACACAAGAGTTCAGAATTTCAGCTTTAATTTCCTGGATGTGTTAAATAACTCAATAAAACAATTATTGTGTTTTTCTACTTCATTAACCATTTAAAACAGATATTCAGTAATTCATTATTTTTTAGACTTCTATATTGTTTGATGATAACTGTTGCTCTGGCTGGATGGTGATGCTGCGGTGAAAAATGTCCATCCTAATAAGGATGATTCATATGCTTATGACGCCAAATGGCGTTGGGCTCTGGCAGTAATAGGGGGTAAAAAAGGCTTAGCGGTTCTAGTGTTAAATCATGGGAGGAATTAAGTTGATGTATTTGAAAAAATCATGAGAACTCACATCAGTGATGGCTTTCTTGGCCTTCTCTTCTGCATTCCGGGCTTCCTGGACAGAGTCATCCACCTCTCCCTGCACCTGCACTAAGTCATTCTCAAGCTTCTTCTTGGTGTTTATAAGGCTAGTGTTCTGGAGAAGGAAAAAATAGGATTGGTTTGAATGCAAGTCACAAAAGAGAAATTATAAAAATGTTTTCCAGGTGTGTGTAAACAGCATGCATGGTTCTGTTTTATTTGAAATGATTTTTGACTCATACCTGTGAGTGCAATAGTCCAACGCGTTCACTGGCATCAACCAGCTCAGCCTCAGCCACTTTGCGACTCCTCTCTGTCTGTTCCAAAGCAGCTCTCAGCTCCTCAATTTCAGCCACCATCAGACTGTTTCTGCGCTCCACCATGGCTACCTGCTCCTTCATGTCCTCTGAGCCACGGAGAGCATCATCCAAGTGCAGCTGAGCATCCTGGATATCACAATGACATGGTTTCATTAAAACTAGTGAAAGTAGTGGTCATTGAAATAAATAATTGTGATAATTTACCCAACATCCCTACCTTTCAACAGAAAATGTATCATGTCTAATTTCAATGTGTATGTTCTATTCTGTTCTACAGACTGAAAAGCAGAACCCAACCCATGTTCAATCGATGCACATGATGTCCCAGTTCAACTACCTTGAGCTGTCCCTGGACATTCCTCAGCTGTTTCTGTGCCTCTGCGGCCTGCCTGTTGGCATGGCTCAGCTGGATCTCCATCTCGTTCAGGTCTCCCTCCATTTTTTTCTTCACCCTCAGGGCATCATTTCTGCTTCTGACCTCAGAGTCCAGGGTGCTCTGCATGGAGTCAATCACCCTTTGGCTGTTCCTCTTGATCTGTTCCATCTCCTCATCCTTCTCAGCCAACTTTCTGTCCACCTCACCCTTGACCTGGTTCAGCTCCAGTTGTACACGCAAAATCTTGGATTCCTCGTGCTCCAGTGTGCCCTGAAAAAACCAAGGCAGTCAGATCAATCAGAATAAATGCTTTTATGTTAAAACCAATGTAGTCATTGGCTAGTATAAACTGATAACACTGATCCATGCTTCCTGACACCTTGAACCCCATTTAATTTGCATACTGCCCCAATAGAACTATGGCCGATGCCATCACCCTGATGACACACACTGAAGTGTTAAGAATTCCTGATTTCAAGTATCTCTGTGTTTTCATCAAAGAAGACTTGGCACTTTAGGCATGTCTGTAAGGTGCACAATTGAAAGCATCCTCTCAGGCTGCATTTCTGCCTGGTATGGCAGCTTCTCCACTGCAGAGTGTGGTAAAGTCTGCAGAACATATCATCAGCTGCCATCTCCCCTCCTGCCCTCCGTGCAAGGCATACACAATGCCTGAGGAAAGCTTTGAACATCATCAAAGATTACAGACCCAGGCTATGATCTGTTCATAATGCTGCGATCTAGTAAATGCTACCTGAGCATTGGCGCATGCACTTCCAGACTCAAACAGTATTTTCCCCTCAGGTCAGAAGGCTCCTCAACCAGAAACCCTGATCCATGATCATACAGATCACACACAAACATTCCAGATATTCTATCAGGTACAATTAAGGCCAGGCACCACCCTCTAAAAGGGTTCTTTTTTCCTTTACTCGTATCAGACTGAAACTTTACCAGTTGCAAGTATTCAGAAATACAATATATTTTTGTATTACAAGGTATATTATAGCTATTAAAATAATGAGGCAAAACATCCTTAAAGTGGAAGTTTGGGGTCCGCTGCTAGAGCTGCTGCCCCTGCGACCCGATAACAGATAAGCGGATGAAGATGAGATGAACATCCTTAAATTATAACTGGTGACCTCTTTCACTATCCTAGCTATATTGGGGAATCCTGTAAAATTTTTGCTTGCAACTATATTTATTATTATTATTATTCTTGGTGCCAGAATTGCTTAATAACTCAAAAAGTCCATTGTAAAAAATGCTATAAACTTGCACACTGTTAAAATAGTCCATGTGTAACAACCATACAGACCCCCACCCACTTCCACCACCCGAGGCACTATAGTACACGATTAAATTAGCTAATTCCAAAATTATGCCATTTCCACCTCTGTTGTCCTACAGTGCTGATTTTATTTGTACCTCCCTAATTTCTCATGATGAACAAAAAAGCCTCCCATGATGGAATTTTCTGTACAATGAGAATGTATACAAAACTATAAAAATTTTCTTCACTTGTCCTTTAACATACAGGTCCCCACAAAAAGTATTGGAACGGTTGAGCAAATTCCTTTGTTTTTGATATTCACTGAAGACATTTGGGTTTAAGATCAAAAAGGTATTTACATCTAGATGTGTTAAACAACTCAGGACATACCACCATTTGAACCCGCCCATTTTTCATGCGAGCAAAAGTATTGGAACATGTTACTGACAGATGCTTCTTGTTGCCCAGGTGTTGCTTTTTCAAACATTAAATAGCTCTGCATGCCTAGTCTAAGTTTCCATCCTTGATTTTTCAACCTATAAAGACTGCATTTCTTGTTAAAGAGGATAAACCAACATGAAGACCAGAGAGCAGTCTATGGGAGAATAGCAGGCCATTGTCAAGCTGAGAAATGAAGTAAGATCAACCCGAACCCTTGGACAAACTTTGCCACAGCAAGCACAACAATTTGGAATGTCCTGAAAAAGAAAGAAACTACTGGTGTACTGAGCAGCAGACAACAATCAGGTCGGCCAAGGAAAACAACAGTAGTTGATGACAGAAATATCATGAGAAAACCCCCAAAACATCAGTAAGTGACATCACCAACGACCTCCACAGTGCAGGGGTGAAGGTATCACAATCCACTGTTTGAATAAGACCAAGAGAGCAGAAATATAGAGGCCCCACCACACGATGCAAACCACTCATCAGCAGTAAGAATCAGGAGGCCAGATTGAAATTAGCAAAGAAGTACAGAAATGAACCGCAAAAGTTCTAGAACACAATCTTATGGACTGATGAGACCAAAATTAACCTCTCCCAAAGTGATGGAAAGGCCAAAGTGTGGAGAAGGAAAGGAACTGTTCATCTGTGAAGCATGGTGGAGGTAATGTCATGTCTTGGGCATGCATGGCTGCTTCTGGAACAGGCTCATTAAGATTTATTGATGATGTAACTGATGATGGTAGCAGCAGAATGAATTCAGAAGTGTACAGAAACATTTTGTCTGTCAATTTACGGAGAAATGCATTGAAACTAATCGGGAGGAAGTTTATCATGCAGCAGGACAATGACCCAAAGCACACTGCCAACCAAACAAAGGAGTTCATCAGGGGAAAAAAGTGGAAGGTTTTAGACTGGCCAAGTCAATCACCTGACCTCAACCCAATAGAGCATGCATTTCACCTCCTTAAGAGGAGACTGAAGGGAGAAACACCCAGAAACAAAGAAGAACTGAAAGAAGCTGCGGTAAAAGCCAGGAATTGCATAAAAAATTAAGAATGCAACAGTTTGGTGATGTCGATGGGTTGCGGGCTTGAGGCTTTTATTGCAAGCAAGGGTTATTCCACCAAATATGAAATGTTATTTTCTTTAAGATAATTTTTTCCATTATTTTTGCTCACTTAAAAATGCTGTGGTCTAACACAAACAGTGATATGTCCTAAGTTGTTTAACACATCTAGATGTGAATACCAGGAAATGAAAGCAGAAATTCTGAACTCTTGTCTCATACTCATCTTTTGATCTTGAACCCAAATGTCTTCAGTGACCATAAAAAAAAACAAAGGAATTTGCCTTGTCGTTCCAATACTTTTAAAGGGTACTGTATGCAGAGGAAGAGGTCACTGACATCTCTGGTAAAGTCCTGTAGTTAATTTTTGCGTTAATTTTAAACTGTTTGCTTTTGAACTCCTTATACATGGTGTATAGTATATTTCCCTTCCTGTGGTTTTTATTTTCTTTCGTCCATAGATTCTTGATATTTTCATACAGTTTCTAATGTGTTCTACCTCATTGTTTCATACACATAATTGTACTCTCTTTTGTATAGTTTCTATGGTGTTCTACTTCCTGTTGTTTATATTATTTCATTGTGTTGCTATGCAACTATATTTGAAATGTTCTGTATATCATTGCCATACTTGCCAAATCTATAACTTTATTACCACTAGCAATATTGCTGCTAGATTACAGTACTGCTGCTAGTGTACACTGTTATGTGTATTATTGTTTTATCTTCTTGCTATATTTTTCTGTGAATATTTTTTCTTCTTAAATCTCACTACGTAGATGTAGTGTGCTATGCCACCATTCATTATTCTTATTACACTCATATGTATCCATAATGTTCCCAATTTTTTATCTGCTGCTAGTATACAGTGTTTGTGTGTATAGTGTTGCTTTATTTACATATTAACAAAAGTGTCTGGCTATATTTTGGCGTAAATATTTCTCTCACTACGTAGTTGTCGGGTGCCATATCATAAAAATGTCATTGTGCAGGATGACGCTGTGTTGTTCAGTGCTTTTGAAAATAAACCTTGAAACTTGATTTTCCCATTTTTACCTCAGCCTCCTCCAGAGCAGTCTGGATCTCACATTTTTCTGTCTCCACGGTTTTCTTGGCCTTCTCCAGCTCATGGATGCTCTTGCCTGTCTCTCCAATTTGTTCAGTCAGGTCAGAGATCTCCTCTGTGCACACACACGCAGGACCAGTTTTAATGTGGGAAAATATTAACACTTAATTTGTGTTTTTCACAGGAATGCCAGTTAGAAGTCAGATGTTATATTAACATAAAACATAGTTAAATAAACTTAATGTAAAGGTGCCATAAAAATATTGATCTTCACGGTTCCCTCCTTTTATATAACATTAGTCAAATGTAAGTAATAGAACTACTGTCAAGTTCTCACGTTGCAAGTTCTTGTTCTCTCTCTTCAGAGTTTCCAGCTGATCCAAAGCCTCCTCATAGGAGTTCTTCATCTTGAAGAGTTCAGTGCTTAGAGAGCGAGCCTCTTTCTGAGCTCCTTCCAACTCAGCTTGACTCTCCTCATACTTCTGCTTCCACTCTGCCAGAACCTAGGGAAATCCATACATTTTAAATCAGAAATATAATATTTTACAAAAATTGGCGATCTTATTGTTGAGTGACGATATCACCCTAGGGTACAATTTCATAATTGTCACCTTGTCAAAGTTTCTCTGCTTCTTGTCAAGATTGGCAGCCATAGCGTTGGCTCTCTCCACATCAATCATGAGGTCCTCCACCTCTCCTTGCAGTCTCTGCTTGGTCTTCTCAAGGGAGGCACATTTGGAGTTAACAGCCTCAATAGTCTCCTCAGCATCCTGCAGACGCTGGGCTAGCTTCTTCCTGTTGGATGGTAGGTTTCATAATGCAAAACATGTTACAACACATTCCCACAACACTTCTCAGAGACTAATATCACCCTAACCATTCACGCCATATTTGTGTTCCTGCAGTTCTGTGTGACTCACTTGGCCTCTTCCAACTCTTCTGTGCGCTGGATGGCATCAGTTTCATACTTAGTCCTCCACTGAGCCACCTCACTGTTGGCCTTAGACATGCCACGCTGCAACTCTGCCTTGGCCTCCTGCTCCTCCTCAAACTGCTCCCTCAGGAGGTCACAGTCATGGCGAGCAGACTGGACACCATGGGCCAGTGCATTTTTAGCCTGTGAAAGAAATAGAATATGACAAAATTGTAGTGATAGTAATACTTGGAGAGTCAGAGAGTGGCATGCCACAGTGAACACACAGTGCTCTCCAAAATATATAAACGGCAAGGCAAATTCTTTTGTTTTTGATGGTCACTGAATATATTTGGGTTTAAGATCAAAAGATGAGTATTAGACAAAAGTTCAGAATTTCTGCCTGGTATTAAAGCAGAAATTAAAGCTGAAATTCTGAACTCTTGTCTCATGCTCGTCTTTTGATCTTAAACCCAAATGTCTTCAGTGAACAACAAAAACAAAGGAATTTGCCTTACCGTTCCAATACTTTTGGAGGGGTCTGTATGTATGTCTTTGAACTCTGTGATTAGTAGCCCATCTTGGATCCCTTACCTTGACCTCCTCCTCAATATGTCTCTTCAGCTCCTCCACTTGCTGGGTGAAGGCCTGTTTGCCTCTGGTCAGCTGAGAAACCAGAGCTTCCTTCTCCTCCAGTTGGCGGCTTAATTCACCTGCAGAGATAGAGGACCATCCTGTTTAAAGGGTCTTTTTTATCTATGATTATAAATAGATGTTAATGTATGGTGAAATATGTAATGTGCTAAATAATGCTGTAGAAACTGTGTGAAGTGGACTTTAAGCCCCACATAATGACGTTCGTTGGTCATTGTTCTTGGTTACCATTTTCTGTCAGGAGTCTGGCCCTCTGTGCGCTGGTGTCGGTTATCTGGCGAATGTTTTCATCATTCCTAGCCTTGATTTCACTCAACTGGTCCTCAAGAGTACGGCACATCTTCTCTAGATTGCCCTGTTAGTACAGCGTGCCATCAGTTAGTTTGTTCGAATGATGATGTCAATGACCCTGCTCAACAATGCTTGACCTCTAAACCATCACTACTCACCTTAGCTTTGGCGACGGCCTCCATGTTACTGGAGAGGTCATCTATCTCCATCTTATACTCGCTCTTTTCCTTTTCCAGCTTCTGTTTGACACGTTGTAGGTTGTCAATCTGCTCCCCAAGTTCAGCCACGCTGTCAGCCTGCTTCTTGCGCAGAGTGGAGGCTGTGGCCTCGTGCTGCAGGGTGGATTCTTCAAGATCACGACGCAGCTTCTGGAACTCAGCCTCACGCTTCTTGTTCATCTCAATCTGAGCAGCAGTGGCGCCTCCTGCCTCCTCCAGCCTTTCGCTGATCTCCTCAAGTTCCCTGGAGAGATCTGCCCTCTGCTTCTCAACCTTGGCCCTGGCAGCACGCTCAGCCTCAATCTCCTCCTCCAGCTCCTCAATACGGGCCTAAAACAGAAGGCAGGACTAGCATAAATAATACATATCAAATAAAAAAGAATTCCCTACAATACAGTTGAAACAACTTTACTTCTGCAGTTAGACAACGCAGAATAGCAAGAAGCACAGAGTTCGAGGATTCTGGATGGACTGTAGTAATTTCAGCATAGGCATTTTATCAACAGGGAGGGGATAAAATGTTGAGATCAGAAATTTTGGAACAATTCTTAGAACACTGAAGAAAATTCTTCACACTTTCTAAGCACTCAGATGCCACCAATATTAAGGGATGTATAATCCGAATCACATTACTTAGCGTTTTTTTCATGTACTGTACCTGCAGCTCCTTGATCTTCTTCTGCAACTGAGCTCCCAGAGACTGCTCATCTTCAATCTTACATAGGAGTTGGGAGGTCTCAAATTCCTTCCTAAGAAATACAAACATGTCAATGATCAATTTCAATCAATATTGCAGGTAATAATGTTGCCTTTTCTTTGTGTTTACTTCTTGATTTTCTCATCAGACTGCTGCTTGTCATTCTCCAGGTCCATTATGGACTCCTGGGCCAGTTTCAGATCTCCTTCCAACTTTCTCTTGGCTCGTTCAAGGTCCATGCGGAGCTTCTTCTCTTGCTCCAGAGAACCCTCAAGCTACAAGATTAAAACACACATAAATTAAGTGATGATAGTATAATCTCGCACACTATGAAGGCCAAAATGTTAACGCCATTTACGTCATCCACTTGCTGTTCCAGCTTAGTCTTAGCCTTGGTCAGAGTGTTGACTTTGTCTTCCTCTGCCTGCAGGTCATCCAGGGTCTGCTGGTGGGCCTCTTGGAGAGCTTTCTTCTCCTTTGTCAGCTTTGCAACACTCTCCTCCACAGAAGCCATCTCCTCTGTCAGGTTTTTAACCTTTTTAAGAGAAGAGTTTGTTTGATATACTATATATTGTATTAAATTCATTCAGATTATACTTATGGATTTTACTATATACTGAACAGCAGATCACACTGTAAACCGTGCTAGTATGCTTAATGCATGCAGTAGAACCTGTAATCAATGTGTGGATTTCCCTGGTACTTAATCCTAATGTAATTATTCATTAATTCATCTTCGCCAGCTTATCCAATTTCGGGTTGCGGGGGCAGCAGCTCCAGCAGGGGACCCCAAACGTCTCTTAACCAAGCTACTATTGCCAGCTCTGACTGGGTGATCCTGAGGTGTTCCCAGGCCAGTGTGGAAATATAATATCTCCAACTAGTCCTGGGCCTATCCCGAGGTCTCCTCCCAGTTGAACGTGCCTGGAAAACCTCTCTGGGAAGACGTCCTGGGGCTATCCTTACCAGATGAACCACCTTAATTGGCTTCTTTCGATGCAAAGGAGCAGTGACTCAACTCCGAGTTCCATGCGAATGACTGAACTTCTCACCCTATCTATACGGGTGATGCCAGCCACCCTTCTGAGAAAACTCATTTCAGCCACTTGGATCCGCGATTTAGTTCTTTCGGTCATGACCCAGCCTTCATGACCATAGGTGCGGGTAGGAACCACAATTGACCGGTATATCCAGAGCTTTGCCTTCCGGCTCAGCTCTATTTTTGTCACAACGGTGAGGTAAAGCGAATGCAATACCGCTCCCGCTGCTCCAGCCAATCTCCTGATAAATTTTCCCCCCAACTCACGAACAAGACCCAAAGCTCCTTGAACTCCTTCACTTGGGGTAAAGCCTTATTCCCTACCCGGAGGAGGCACTCCATCGGTTTCCTGCTGAGAACCATGGCCTCAGATTCAGAGGTGCTAATCCTCATCCCAACCGCTTCGCACTCAGCTGCGAACCAGTCCAGTAAGTGCTGGAGGTCACAGATCGATGATGCCATCAGCATCCCCAGCCCACCAAACTGTAACCCCTCCCTATCCCAATTACGCATCGATATCCTGTCCATAATCATTACAAAGAGGATTGGTGACAAACCGTAGCCCTGACGGAGGCCAACTCCCACCTGGAACGAGTCTGACTTCTTACCGAGAACCCCATACTCCCGCAGCACCTCCCCCAATATCTCCCGAGGGGACCCGGTCATACGCCTTCTCCAGATCCACAAAACACAAGTAGACTGGATGGGTATATTCCCAGGCTCCCTCCAGGATCCTTGCAAGAGTAGAGAGCTGGTCGGATGTTCCAAGACCTGGATCCCCATTGTTCCTCTTCAATCTGAGGTTCGACTATCTGCCGAACCCTCCTTTCCAGCACCTTTGAGTAGATTTTCCCAGGGAGGCTGAGTAGTGTGATAGCCCTATAATTGGCACACACCCTCTGGTCCCCCTTTTTGAACAGGGGAACCAACACCCTGATCTGCCACTATTTAGGCACTGCCCCAGACTCCCACACAATATTGAAGAGGCATGTCATCCCCTCCACAACAAAAGCTTTCAACAATTCTGGACGTATCTCGTCAATCCCCGGAGCTTTGCCACTGTGGAGCTGTTAAACTACTACTCAGTGACTTCTGCCAAGGAGAGTGACGATGCTTCCCAATCAACCTCCAGCTCTGCCTTTACTATAGAGGGCGTGTTAGTGAGATTTAGGAGTTCTTTAAAGTGTTCCTTCCATCGCCCAATTACCTCCTCAGTTGAGGTAAACAGTGTCCCATCCTTACTGTACAGAGCTTGGATGGTTCCCCGTCCCCCCCTCCCGAGGTGGTGGACGTTTTTTTTAGAAACACCTTGGTGCCGACCAAATGTCCATCTCCGTGGCTTCCCCAAACTCCTCCCACACCTGTTATGCCTCTTTCATCGCAGAGGTACTCTGCAACTGCCTCCAGAGTCCTCTGGGATAACATATCCTGGAAGGCCTCCTTCTTCTGTCGGACGGCTTCCCTGACCACCGGTGTCCACCAAGGTGTTCGAGGGTTACCGCCCCTTGAGGCACCTAAGACCGTTAGACCACAGCTCTCTGACGCAGCTTCAGCAATGGAAGCTTTGAACATTGACCACTCAGTTTCAATTGCCCCCAACCTCCACAGGGATGTCAGAAAAGCTCTGCCGGAGGTGTGAGTTAAAGATCTTTTGGACAGGGGCCTTCTCCAGATGTTCCCAGTTCACATGCACTGCCATATGGGTGGCAGTGAAGCCTGGGGGTTTTGATGGACCAAGCCCCGGTGGCAGGGGCTGGCTCTGGGGACGTGGAACTTCACCTCTCTGTGGGGGAAGGAGCCAGAACTTGTGGGCGAGGTGGAGCATTATCAGTTAGATCTGGTGGGGTTTATTTCCACGCACAGTCTGGGTTCTGGAACCGTACTCCTGGATAGGGGATGGACTCTATTCTTCTCTGGAGTTGCCCAGGGTGTGAGGACTGATATGTTGGTGTTTACCCCGGCGGATGAGAGGGTCACCTTCGTATGCCTATGAGTTGTGGGGGGGAACTTTGACTGTTGTTTGTGCGTATGCCCCGAACAGCAGTTCGGAGTATTTGGCCTTCTTCAAGACCCTGAATGGAGTCCTGTATGGGGCTCCAGTAGGGGACTCCTTAATTCTGCTGGGTGACTTCAACACGCACGTATGCAATGATGGAGACACCTGGAGAGACGTGATAGGGAGGAACGGCCTGCCTGATCTGAACCCTGAGTGGTTGTTTGTTGTTAGAGTTCTGTGCCAGTCATGGATTATCAATAACGAACACCATGTCCGAACATAAAGTTTCTCATAAGTGTACCAGAGCACCCTTAGCAGAAGGTCGATGATCAATTTTGTGATTGTGTCATCGAATCTGAGGCTGCATGTTTTGGACACTCGGATAATGAGAGGGGCGGAGCCTATCACCATCTGGTAATGTAATCCTGATACTGAAACCTTATCTAATCCTGATACTGAAACTAATCTAATCTTGGTTCTGATAGGCTGCCATTGAAATTCTATTTTAGTTGCAATGGTCCCTTCACCCAAATTATGATTTGAAATATATTCATGTTAATAAAGTTCATTAGACTATCAATGTTGGAACTATTTTGCCACTGAAAATACCTTATTTTCAGTGGCATGCTTCTCTTTTTCCACTTTGGCCAGGGTGAGCTCCAGGTCATCAATATCCTTCTTCAACTCTGAACACTCATCCTCCAGCTTCCTTTTTTTAGCCGTCAACTCAGCACTGATCTCCTCCTCATCCTCCAGCCTCTCATTCAACTCTTTGAGTTTGGCTTCCAGCTGGATCTTGCTCTTGATGAGTCCCTCACACCTCTCCTCAGCATCGTTCAGATTCTCTGCATCCTGGTATCAGAAAAGGACGAAAATCACAAACCAGCCTCACTTTGTCAATCAAAACATAAACATATTTTAGTCAAAGATGTCAGAAGAAATGTAACCCCTCCCCATATCCAAGAAACCAGTGTCAGTGTGCGTGTGTAAGTATGTTCAAGGGTGTGTGCATTTTACAAACTCACAGATGCGACTTGGAGTGCAAGGTCATTCTTCTCCTGCAGCAAGGTCACCATTTTCTCTTCCAGCTCCTTCTTCTTGGCCAGAGCCTTGGCCAAGTCTGACTGCATCTTCTCATAGTTCTCCTTCATGTTAGCCAGCTCCTTCTCAGTCTCAGCACTCTTCAGCATAGGTTTGATCTTAAAGTACAATTTCATCCATGGCCAGTGTTTCACATTCATGAATGACCGGATATTGTACTGGATGGCATAAATTGATTCTCTGGTCGATAAAAGATAAGATGAGGATAGGATGAGATTGACATGCTTATCATCAGAGACATCATTATGTTAATCTTATGAGGAATTTTAAATATTCAAAATATTCAGATAAGATACTTTCCATATTTCATTATGTATGGTATGAAATGCCATTGTAATTATTTATTGTTGAGGTCAAAATAACTCAATGTATGTAAAATATTGATTTTATGAGGCTTAACATTACAAGATGTAATTTTTCCTTCCGTTCAACTGACATTCATTACATACAGGTTGTTCTCAGAAAGCCTTGCCAAAATGCCTATTATTCCTCACCTCCTCTCCATCATCTTTTTAAACTCCCTCCTCATGAGATATCCACGGCTAAGAGCCTGGAGCATGCGGACCAGAGCAGCCAACTTCTCATCTCTCATCTCCTCCAGGACACCCAGAAGACCGGCTTTGAAGAAAACCTGACACAGGTAAATAAATACGTTCATTTCTGGAACCCCAGTCACAATGTGATAGAATGGACTTACATAAAAGTCAATTAAGAACAACATACAATTTCTAATGCTTACAAATAATCCACAGGACTGTTTCTAAATAATTGTGCAATATCAAAGCAAAAATAAGAATTAATTTATCATGCATTAGTTACCAGAAATAGTAATATTATTATCACCTAAATGTAATTTTTCTTCAAGTTGTATTTTGTTGTCAGATTTTGGTGTGTATATTGGACTAACCTTGGTGTGTCCAAACTTGTATTCTTCATGATTTACATCAATGGACCCAAGCAGCTTCTCAGAAGCCTTCTTGTTGTCCATGAACTGTCCCTCAGGGATGACGCTGGCATTCAGCACTTTGTACCTGGATGAGGATGTTTTGTTTTATTACATATCAGGGTTGGTTATAATCTGTAAATGGTAAGCCTTTTCTGATACTGGGGAAAGCCCTCAGAGTTTATCTTTTTTGGTGTATATATGTCTGTATGTGTCTGTGAGTGCAATAGTACCTCTGCTTAAAGTCAGCATATAGGATTCTGCTGGGGAAGCCTTTCCTACAGATTCTGATACCCTCCAGTACACCGTTACACCTGAGCTGGTGGATAACCAGGTAGTTCTCCATCAGACCTAGAAAAACAAGTCTCTTTTCCAGTTTGGGGTTGTTAAAATTTACTACTACTCATTGGTTCATCTATATTTCTTGTACCTGGAGTCTTTGACTCATTAGGGATCAGGCAGCGTACAAAGTGAGGGTGAGTGCTCCTCAAGTTGGTCATCAGCTTGCCCAAGTTCTCCTGTAAGAACCAAACCAGTCTCAGAAAATAGGAATGAAAATCAAAGTTGCTTTTGAAAGACTTAATATTGAAACATTCAAATCTCACCCTGAACTGGGAGGTCACCGTCTGCATGGACCCACCCTTCTTTTTGCCTCCTTTCTTGGTTGTATCTGACAAATTGATGGAAAGTAAAACAATTTTAAATGAGGGAACTTCAAATTTCTAAATTGGGTACAGGTGCCCTAGCAGTTGGAGTATCTGAACAGTAAACAAATGAATGCTAGGTTAACCTCCCTGAATGTAAGTACCCCTGTTACTTAATTAAATTCAGTCTTATTTGAGAACGGTGGGCCCTAACTGGGTTTCCAGGGTGTCTGCTGAAAGCTGAGAGTCTTGTCTTTGCAGTTGATATGATTCACAGCATAAAAATCAACCATGTTTTATTACACATAACCTATTACATACTGAAATGGGATTACTGTGTTACAGTATACCTCTGATTAATTAAAATAGTGGAGCCAGGTTATAATGT
Source organism: Esox niger (assembly GCA_016801105.1). Classification (NCBI taxonomy): domain Eukaryota; kingdom Metazoa; phylum Chordata; class Actinopteri; order Esociformes; family Esocidae; genus Esox; species Esox niger. The sequence continues at coordinate 5,096 of JACXGJ010011099.1, read as the reverse complement.
ACCGGGGCTCCATATTTCACAATTGATACACCCACTTCCTGAAAAACAGAAACAACTCCCAAACCACAGTTATTACCATACTCTTTCAATGTGCTAAAGTTTTTCTCATATTTCATTTGTTTTTTGGAGTGATGAAAGGAGCTTGATTGGCATTTACATGCTACGGTTTAACTGACAGTCAGTACACTTCAGTTGTGTTGGGAGGACAGTTATGGCTGAAATCGTATTAGTCCATTTACATTGAAGGGGTTCCCAAAGCTGGCAAAGAAAAAGATAAAAACAAAGATAACAGTTAATTGTGTTTGCTCTTCTGGCTCTCGTTGTGAATCACCCCATGTCTCTTTAGCTCAGATGAGCTGGGATAGATGCAGAAGAATAACTTGGATTGGACCGTATGCGCAAGCTATCAAATATCCCCTTTCCCTAATGCAAATACTTTTTTGAATAACCAAAGAAATTGTGTTAAAGATTCAAAGAAAAAGTGTGATTAATGGTCTGTTTGTTCTTAATAATATTTTTTATATGATAGTATTCTTACCTTCAGGCGGGGCAGCTGGGTACAGGGCAGCCAACAATTTAACGGAGGACTTCCCGTACAGTTGACAAACGGAGTCATTCAGGGGGTCTTTGTTCTTGTCCAGCCACCCAATAATGTTGTAGTTCACAGTGCCAGCGTAGTGTACCAGGGCAAAGTGGGCCTCTGGCTTGCCTTTGATAGGCTTGGGCTTCTCAAACACCTTGCTTTTGCCAAGATGTTGGTCATATAGCTTGTTTTTGAAGGTAGTGTCTGAAGCCTTAGGAAACATGCACTCCTCTTCAAGGATGGAGAAGATGCCCATTGGCTGTACAAAAAAGATTGATATTAAATTAATTCGATTTTCATGTAGGACCCATATGTGTTAGTAATTGGGGTGGATCATAGTCATCCCAGACCTTCTCAATAAGCTCAATACATTGCGCCAAGTCCATGCCAAAGTCAATGAACTCCCAGACGATGCCCTCCTTCTTGTACTCCTCTTGCTCCAGGACAAACATGGTGTGGTTGAAAAACTGTTGCAGTTTCTCATTAGTGAAGTTGATGCACAGCTGCTCCAATGTGTTGAACTGTTAATGGGATTTAATGTTTCAAAGTAATCATTAAATCAGACAAGGTTGCAATTAATCTCAAGGATAACTAGTTTACTAGTATTGATCTCATACTCACATCAAAGATCTCAAACCCGGCAATGTCGAGTACACCAATATAGAACTGCCTTGGCTGCTTGGTGTCCAACATCTCGTTGATACGAATGACCATCCACAAGAACATCCTCTCATAGATGGACTTGGCTAGAGCGCTTACTGCATTATTAACCTGCAATAATAATATATATTCTATGTCAAAAGCATGAACACCACTATTTTTAATGGCACTCATCCAATAAGTACTGTAATTCCCTTCAGATGCCTAGCTTGACCGACTTACCTGAGGTACAGTCTGTCCCTTGGTCACATATTCATTGCCGACCTTCACTTTGGGGAGGCACAGACACTTCAACATCTCAGCTGAGTTCAGGCCCAGCAGGTATGCGATTTTATCAGCCACTGGAAAGAGAGAAACAACCCCAACATAATCAGGCACACGGTATCTCGTTTCTGACATTACAGCAAAACACAACTCTTTTGAGAGTCACATTTCTCCTTTTCATCCACTGTAATTTCTGGAGGTTGAAGTTGTTCTCCATTACCCATAGCCTGCCTTTCATGAGATAGGGAATAGGACTTATGTTTTAAATTGTGTATCAAATAGTGGGCCTTACCCTCTGTGCCATCTGGCTCAGCCTGCTCCTCACGCTGCTTCTGCTTGAAGTGCATGTTGCCATGGTGAATTACAGCTCCTGTCAGCTTGTAGATGGATGCTTTCTCTTCATTACTGAAGCCCAGAATTGTAATGGCATCCTGGAATCAGAGGAAGTATAAAAATGAAATTAAACAGAAGACTGTTCAGTTACTTTACACTATACATCTGTAATTGTTGTATATTCAGGTATGTAGAGCCATTTTCATTGGAATTGTTATTTACATTAAGGGCATTTGGTGGTCCGCCCTATACCATTTCTAGAGTTTGGTAAACCATTTAAATGACTCACATCTGTAGCTTCCAGCTCAACTTTGTCGTCGATGCTGGCCACAGCGATCTGACCCTGACTACACATTGGGAAGTCATATGGGTTGGTGGTGAGAAGGGACATTTCTGTGTATCAAAAAGAAAAACTTGTTAGGTCACAAATTATGTTTTATGGAAAAGCATTATCATGCACATTTACTGAAGGGTTACATTGTTGACAGTTATATTGGGCTCAATATTGATTGTATGATATATTCCAATTGTAAATTCTGTCCCCAGCTCAGTGTACCATTGTCTCATAGCCAGTGCCATTGGATCTACATTTCCTGTTAATCAATTTGCATTAGTTGATATATCTTTCTATCAAGTTGATAGATCTTTCCCAAAGAACTGGTCTATTTTAGGATTGACTAATTTACATTTTTGTATGGACCATAACATTTTCATGAATCTGCTACCGATGGAATTGTTTCCCTTAAATCTCTACATTCCATACCAACAATATCAGGTTTGTGGCCTGTCATCATTTGGAAGAAGATGTGGTAGCCTCTTTCATCAGGTAACTGGAAAGTCACTCTGGACTTCTCCAGCAGGTCTGAAGTGAGAAAGTGATACAGAAAGAGACAAAGAGATTAAAACAGAGATAGAGAATGAGAAAAACATTTTAAAACAATTTTCAAACTAGTCCCTGAAATGAGAATAGAGATACAACCAAAACCAACTCACAGGTCTCAATGTCAGCTTTAGCCAATTTGGGTCCTTGGAAGTGAATCCTGATGAATTTACCCTACAGTAGAGAATCTGGTTATAAAACATTAGACCAAACCATGTTATAAAGCGAAAAAATGCCCAGTACGCTCTTCATACTTACAAAGCGAGACGAATTGTCGTTTCTCACTGTCTTGGCATTACCATAAGCCTCTAGCAGAGGGTTTGCTGCAATGATCTGATCCTCAAGAGACCCCTGAATGAGACAAACACAGGTTGCTAAAACATTGCCAAACTGGGGATGCTGGGAACATGATTAGGAAAAATTTACACATCTAACTCAACTGAAATGCATTAATAAAGCAAAAATCGGCACCTGCATTTTGCCGGGATCTTGCTTTTTCTTCTCACCACCAGACACTGCAATGGTGGCAAAGTACTGGATGACACGCTTGGTGTTGACAGTCTTTCCTGCACCGGATTCTCCACTGGTTAAATGACAAAGAAATAATGTTTTTAAAGAAAAGTTAGATTGTCAGATTGGCTTTTACTGAGAAATAATGTAGCATGAAGAAATGCACTGTTGACCATTAAAAAAATCACATGTAGCCTAATTTATAATTGCAATATTGCAATAGATTATAATTTTATATAAACAGCTTACGTAATCAAGATGGACTGGTTCTCCTTATCTGTGAACAAAAACATGTTGCTTATTATTCTGTTACAACATTTTGGTGGGATTTGATCGCCTTAATTAAGACTTAAGGAGTAAAAACAACAGATCAGGGGTCAAAAGATTTCTATATGGTTCATATCTGTAATCCTAAATATTACAATATGTTTACCATATTCATGCCTGGAACAATCATATTACAAATATGATTTCAGACACCCCCAAAGTGGACCATACCATTTTTCAACAAGCTGTCCTTACTGAGCAACCGCCTGTCTGAGACAAAAAATTAAGAACCGGTATATATGCCTTGATAGCCCCCTGATTGTCATTTTATAATTTGCACTCTGGGTAGGCTGACATGATTTCATATCCATCCTTGATTCATTCATTCAGCCATCCATTAAAGCTTGTACCTATCTGCATGAATTGAAAGCCGTTGTCAGAGACAGAGAAGATATGGGGTGGAGCCTCAACTCTCTTCTTCCCTCTGTAGGCGGCAACAACTTCTGCATCATACACAGGAAGCCACTTGTAGGGGTTCACCGTGACACAGAAGAGCCCTGAATAAGTCTATAGGAAAGAGACTACATTAGGGGATTACAAAACTCATAGATTGTCCTAAATGAATATAATACATTCATTTGAATATCTGTGTCTGTCCATAGGATTTACTTCTGTACATCCACAGGTGCAGCTGGGTGAATTATTTGTCTTGCCATCCACATAGAGGCAAGGTTATGCCTCTTATCCCGTTTTTCCTTAGGTCAATAAGTTTGGTACAAAGGAATCTCTCTTCACAAGGAAAACATTTGCCTCAGGGATACCATCACCCAAGATGGAATTTCAGGCATTTTGTATTTTGTGAGAAATACTATTCCTCTATAACAAACAAGTTAACATGCTGTCCCCCAGTTTTGCTGTTTCATATTAGTAAGTGATTTTGTTGCCTTTAGTGTGGTCCTATTATGGGCGCATATATTTATATTTCTTGATGTTTCATTCATGAATAATTGACATACATGCTCAGGAGAATTAGCCAAGTAAAATATATTAGACACCACTAGATTTTTATTAAATTGGGTCTTGCCATAAAGATCCAATATTTACAAAACTACAATAATTGGCCTGAAGGAGGCGCTATAGTATCAGATGGAATTCTGTTAATTTACATGTGGTATTTCTACACACCAAGTGGAGGCCCTGCATCATTTATCAGTGACTGCATGTTTACTTTATGTTTTCCTTGTTTCTACCTGGACTGATGTGTCAATGAGGTTCTACTATATTGGTATGTCTTGGTTTCTTTGACTTGTTTCTACCTCTACTGATATGTAGATTTGTTTCCACTGTATTGGTATGAATTGGATTATAAGATTCATGAAGGCATGTATTATCTTATGTTCAATAATGTGTATGTGTTTCTGCAGATTTCTTACGTAGATCATCCATGCTGCATAACGCTCTTTCAGGTTATACAACACAGTAGCTTCATTCAGGTAGGTCATCATGGCCATGTCCTCTATCTTATCATACTTTGGGGGGTTCATCTGGAGCAGGTCAGCTTCTTTAAAATCTTTCCCTTCCTGAAACAGACATTTAGTT
>JACXGJ010011098.1:0-20524 GCA_016801105.1 Esox niger | reverse complement strand
ACAACCCCCCCCCCCACACACACAGACACACACGCACAGACACACAGACCCCCCCGCCACACACACACACACACACACAGACACACATACAAACACAGACACACAGACAAACACAGGAATAAAGCCTTTTTTAACACATAGCTCATCTCCCCATCTGACTGTCTCTTTCCTTCTCACTTCCTCTCTCTGCTCTTTTGTCTCTCTCTTTCCTTTATTCTCTTTCAGCTCTCCTCTATCCCTCCCTCTCGCTCTCTCCTCTTACCTCTCTCATCTTTTTATCTCTCTTTCTGCCTCCTGTCTTTCATCTCTCTCAGCCTCTGTTTCTCCATTCTCTCTCATCCCTCTCTTTTTCCCACTCATTCCTGTCTCTCCTCTTTTCTCTCATGTGTGAACTTATAGTAAAACAAAGAGGCTGTTTGCTAGTAGTGCATGTTCAGGATGCATTAGTACACTAGTGTGTTCAGGGAAGGTGGGTGGGATTTTCCACAACCAGGTTTCAATCTGATGGTTGTGAGTTAAATTCCTGCAAGATGTTGTGTTGATTGGACAGGTGCTTCCTCTGTCTTTCTAACCTAACCCAAAAAATTATCCTTAGCCTAACCTCAGTACTGTGATGCCTAACCTTAACCTAACCCTGACATTTATCTTAACCTTAACCTCAGTTCTGTGATGCCTAACCTTAACCTAACCCAAACATTAATCCTGACCCTAACTTCAGTACTGTTAACCTTAAATATTAACCATAAATGATTTCCATGATGAGGCGATTTTCATATCAAATCCGTTACATTAATGAAAAACCGAATATTAAATTGTTAAAAAACAACGTAACAGTGATTCATTAAGGACAAATAGCTCCAGGAATATGTTGATAACAAAAATAATTGCTGTGATTTATGTTCATAATGAACGTAAACATGATTCACAAAACAGTTCCATGAGAACGTATATATAACTATAAAGCACTTTTACATCTGGCATGATTCATTTGCGGAGAATTGTTAATAAACAAAACTGTCTCCAGAATGAGACTTTGTAGTCATAATGAACAAGATGTGAAAGACAGATGGTCCATTGGAACTATGAGATAATTCGCGTATGGAACCAAGCAAGTCAAATTTACTACTGCATGAAAACAATGAGTCAAACCTAAGGAGACTGTATGTCCCAAACTGCAGACAATTCCCATAGAGTGCACTTGACCAGAACTCTGTAAGTACATGACATTACAGGATTAGGTGCCATTCAGGGGGCAATCTTAGTGACCAAAAGAATGATTCAACCAGTACTAAATCATCACAGGAAGTACATCTGCTGCTAAAAGAAAGACAAAATTATTAGATAATAACATGTCAATTAAAATCAGTTAAAATGGTTAAAATGGTTAAATGGTTTTATAACAAAGATGTAGACATGTGATTTCATCGAAAGCAACATTGTCTTCTAGGAAAATGACTTTTCCTGAAATTCAAAAATATGAGTAGTTTCAAATACAAAAAAAGATGATATGTTGAATGACATCTTCCAAGTTTGTATTAATATAACATATAAATTTAATAAAAGGAAAACTCTACTATTGACATTTTGCACTTTCCCTGTCCAAGTGATCCCATACAGATTTGGAAAAAAATTGTGTTAGATTTGCAGTGGCCTCTTAATTTGAACTTTTCTGTTCCTCTCAGAAAACATTTTTGGAAAGGAAAGAAAAAGGTGCAGTGGTCTCTTAATTTTTTTCTGGAGCTGTAATAAGCATAAAATATGCTGATATTTCTTTTGAAATTTCAAACAATTTTCTTACTGGACAAAAAACATTAACATAATTTTACTGTAACCATGTTTATTTGTATTTTTACTGTCATATTCTTTTGTGAACAAACGGATAAAAAACGTTATTTAAATATCAGCATAAGGTCTATATAAGGTCCCACACTTCACAGTCGGTTTCAGATAAAAAAAACATACAATCCAAGGAAAACTCTGTGGACTCCAAACTGAATTGTGGCAAGGTATATTGGTGGAAAGGTTATGAACTGCCTATGCACTGAAAGCTCGCAGGAGCACCAAGAACAGAATAAAGGGTCTGAATTGTTATGTACATCAGATATTTCATTTTTTTTATGTTTACAAATGTTTTTTTTCACGTTTTTGCTTTGAGATATTTTGTGTTGATTGATAGTAAAAAAAGAAGTATTCATGAGTCATTCTGGGTACGCCTCAACTACCCATGAGTCATCCTGGGTATGCCTCCACTACCTCTGAGTCATCCTGGGCACGCCTCCACTACCTCTGAGTCATCCTGGGCACACCTCCACTACCTCTGAGTCATCCTGGGTACGCCTCCACTACCCCTGAGTCATCCTGGGTATGAGTGTGGGCCACTATCAAGAAAACATGTGCCTGAACACTGAACACACGCCTGAACACTGAACACACGCCTGAACACACAGTTCAAAAGGCTACTCATACACTCAGATTAATTGTCCTTCCATTGTGAGACATGGCCAGTTTTTCTGCATCAGCTCTGTGAAGCGATAATGATAGCTTCCCAAGGCTTCAGAGGAAAACAGTCCACGCAACTCAACATCCAACCCTGTTCATTAGTGCCCACTGTAGCAGAATGGTTTGCCCTGAAAAAGGGGGGTCTTTCTGGACATACAGTGGGGAGAACAAGTATTTGATGCACTGCTGATTTTGTTTCCTGTAGTTCTTGATCAGGTTTGCACACATTGCAGCAGGGATTTTGGCCCACTCCTCCATACAGACCTTCTCCAGATCATTTTTATCATAGGTACACTTCAACTGTGAGAGATTGAATCTAAAACAAAAATCCAGAAGATCACATTTTATGATTTTCAAATAATTCATTTGTGACGGTAAAGTGACGGACTGCTCCGTCATCTCCCGCTTTTCCTATCTCTCCAAGGGACACAAACTCATCCCGGTCTCCTTCATTTGTCTTGTCCCCAATTGTCTGACACACCAGGTCCCAATTAGGTCATTAGTATGTGTTTAAATGTTTCTCCTCTGCTCCATGTTACGATGTGTCCCGATGTGTGTGGTGAGTGTTGTTTCATTGTGTTTGCTTTAATTTAGTAGTTTTCTCCAGTGCTCTGTGTTTTCTGTTCTTTGTGTGTGTCAATAAAAGATTGCACCGACTGCTACCCCTGCCTGGGTCTGGTCCGTTCACCCCACAACGTCACGGTCGTGACATAATTAGCATTTTATTGCATGAAATAAGCATTTGATCACCTACCAACCAGTAAGAATTCCGGCTTTCACAGATCTGTTAGTTTTTCTTTAAGAAGCCCTCCTGTTCTCCACTCATTACCTGTATTAACTGCAACTGTATGAACTTGTTACCTGTATAAAAGACACCTGTCCACACACTCAATCAGACTCCAACCTCTCCACAATGGCCAAGACCAGAGAGCTGTATAAGGACATCGGGGATAAAATTGTAGACCTGCAGGCTGGGATGGGCTACAGGACAATAGGCAAGCAGCTTGGTGAGATGGCAACAATTGTTGGTGCAAATATTAGAAAATGGAAGAAGTTCAAGATGATGGTCAATCTTCCTCGGTCTGGGGCTCCATGCAAGATCTCACCTCGTGGGGCATCAATGATCATGAGGAAGGTGAGGGATCAGCCCAGAACTACACGGCAGGACCTGGTCAATGACCTGAAGAGAGCTGGGACCACATTCTCAAAGAAAACCATTAGTAACATACCACGCCATCATGGATTAAAATCCTGCAGCACACGCAAGGTCCCCCTGCTCAAGCCAGCGCAAGTCCAGGCCCGTCTGAAGTTTGCCAATGACCATCTGGATGATCCAGAGGAGGAATGGGAGAAGGTCATGTTGTCTGATGAGACAAAAATAGAGCTTTTTGGTCTAAACTCCACTCACCGTCTTTGGAGGAAGAAGAAGGATGAGTACAACCCCAAGAACACCATCCCAACCGTGAAGCATGGAGGTGGAAACATCATTCTTTGGGGATGCTTTTCTGCAAAGGGGGCAGGATGACTGCACCGGATTGAGGGGAGGATGGATGGGACCATGTATCGCGAGTTCTTGCCCAACAACCTCCTTCCCTCAGTAAGAGCATTGAAGATGGGTTGTGGCTGGGTCTTCCAGCATGACAACGACCCGAAACACACAGCCAGGGCAACTAAGGAGTGGCTCCGTAAGAAGCATCTCAAGGTCCTGGAGTGGCCTAGCCAGTCTCAAGACCGGAACCCAATAGAAAATCTGTGGAGAGAGTTGAAAGTCCGTATTGCCCAGCGACAGCCCCAAAACCTGAAGGATCTGGAGAAGGTCTGTATGGATGAGTGGGCCAAAATCCCTGCTGCAGTGTGTGGAAACCTGGTCAAGAACTACAGGAAATGTATAATCCAGGGGTGTCAAACCGGTTCCACGGAGGGCCGAGTGTCTGCAGGTTTTAGTTTTTTCCTATAAATTGGTTCCCAGTTCAGACCTAAACAACCAGGTGACGGTAGAAACTAACCAATGAGAGACCTAATTAATCAACCAAGTGCAAGGTGAGAGCAAAAACCTGCAGACACTCGGCCCTCCATGGAACCGGTTTGACACCCCTGGTATAATCAAACAAAGGTTTTTGTACCAAATATTAAGTTCTGCTTTTCTGACGTATCAAATACTTATGTCATGCAATAAAATTCTAACTAATTATCTGGATTTTTGTTTTTGATTCAGTCTCTCACAGTTGAAGTGTACCTATGAGAAAAATACAGACCTCTACATGCTTTGTAATCAGAAAAACCTGCAAAATCAGCAGTGTATCAAATATTTGTTCTCCCCACTGTATATTGGGGACTGTAACAAACACCCAAATAAGATTATGTTAACAGGTCCAGGAAGGAATCTTGTCATGTAAGAAACAAACAATTGGTCTTATAGCCTAAACAATCCAGGCGATTCCCCATGTTACCTATTAAGAATGTTCCGAATGACTGATTTTATTTTAGTGTATTATTATGTATATATTTTTGTATATATTAAAGTAATTATTTGAAATAGATAAACAGAACAGAAAAAAAAGACAAGATTTAAAGTGTGGGTCAATATTTTAGAAATCTTCCTTACACAAAAGCACCACAGAGAAGTTGCTCTTCAAGGATAAATCTCAAGGTTGGCAGTAGCAAGTAGTAACTAAGGAAATGTTGCATGCTGTCTTTACATTTTGGTCTATTATAAATAGTACCTCCCATTGTTGCAGTACATCTGGAATTTCTACAGCGTTATCCTGATTGCAACACTGCACCCAACTCCATATTGTGAACCCAGAGGAGAAAAAATATTACATTCTATAAAAGCTATTTAAAATACTCACTAACAAATACTGTATTGAATGGCTTCCAGACTTTGATTGGCACCATAGAGTTCAATGCATAATCACACAGTCAGGAAGAAAACAACTTTCTCAAATGTCTAGTCAAGTCATTAGCACAGAAAACATCCTTCCACACAGTTAAGTCGGATGGACCCTTTATCTGGTTAACATGCTTGGCTATTGGTGGTCACACACGAACACACTCAGTCACACACACAAGCATATGCACACACACTCAGTCACACACACAAGCATATGCACACACACTCAGTCACACACACTCAGTCACACACACTCAGTCACACACACTCAGTCACACATGCACTCACAAAAGGCCATTAGATAATTAGTTGGTTTCTCTGAGCATTGACAATCTCAGGAAAGCTGCTGCACTTGAAATGCAAATTGCTCTCCTTCACAAAGCTGTTCACCATTTCCCTATCATTTCTTCTATCTTTCTTTTAAAAAACCTCTTTCTCTCTGTCTATATTTCTTCCAAACGTACAGGTGCTTTATGCCACAGACTTTAAAAAAGTGCTTCTCTGTCCTTCTCTACCAAACTAAGGGGTACTACATACTGCGTTCATTCTCTTTCTTCCTCTTTCTCTTTCTTCCTCTCTCCATATGTTTATCCCCTCCATCCCTCTCTCTTTCTCATTCCTCCAAACGTAGGGGTGCTTCAAGCTGCACGTTTCATTCCTTCCACTACATGAAGCTTTGACATAATGGGGACACATAATAGCAGCACAGCATCCTTGTCTCTTCAGCTTTTGTTTGTTTTCCTTTGTTGCCGTCGTCTTATCATTTAAGAGACAGGAGTAAACATCTTCCCCACAAAAACCCGGACGAAAGTGCTCTTATCTGCCATACAACAGAAAGGATAAAAAGCTATTTTGCAGGCGGAAGGAGACACGATCATTAGATTGGCTTTATTCTATTAGTTAATCCTGTCTGTCACATATTCTATTAGACAATACCTGTCAGTATGTGGGTGTATGTGTGTGTACATGTTTCCTAAAAGATGTTAGCCACAACCAAATACTTAAAAGTATCTCAATTAAATGTTTCCCATATTCAACCAAATGCATCAGGTAGCCTACTTGAATAGGCAATGGCATAAGGTAGTCATGGTGGCTAGAGATGTTATATACAAACATTAAATGAGAATATGCTTTTGTGGAAACATTATTGCTTAACTCAGATTAGCAACAACATTAAATAATGACAATTTACCACAAGGAAAGTGTTAGCAGGTGGATTCAGGCAACGGAGCTAGGTTAGCCATGACAAGCATTCTCGCTTGATGGGTTTTTGTAGTGAGACTGGTCAAGTCAACCGCAAATAAAGTTACTGGTGAACAATAAATGCGTGATAGTAGCGTGATCCTGTCAGTCTAGCTGGTGCCGAAGGTCAAAAAAGATGTGTGAAAGAAATCTAACTTCAGCTGAAATAACCTGAACATGTGTTTTATGGTTTGGATGGATTGAAAGAGATTGACTCTTACTGCTGTGTAACATTAGGTTGCCTTTATGCAAAATATGACCAAGTTGGTTATATCAAAGTGAATGGTTATAGACTTGAACTCTCGCTTCAGCTAAAACAGAAGATTATGTTGCCATGGCAGCGTCCGCTCAGCCGCATCACTGTACCCCTTGGCTGTGAAGCAGGAAACACTGCCTTTAAAAGTTCTGATGTCAGTCCCAGGAGTTAGTGGCACTATGACAACTGTATTCTAGAAACATCATGAGACCAACCTTAATAATTCTGCTAAGAGGAATGGGATAACGTCAATCTAAAACTGTGTGAAAAGCTGTCATACAGTGGATATAAATAGTCTACAAACCCCTTCTAAAATGGCAGGTGTTTGTGGTGTAAAAAAAATTAAACAAAGATAAATGTCAGAAAATTGTACTCACAATAACTTGAATAAGTGAACACACCCTTAAATTAATACTTTGTTGAAGCCCCTTTTGATTTTATTACAGAAGAGCTTCAAATCTGTCAGATTGCGAGGACATCTTCTGTGCACAGAACTCTTCAGATCATCCCACAGACTGGATTCATGTCTGGGCTCTGGCTGGGCCATTCCAAAATGTAAATTTTCTTCTGGTAAAGCCATGCTTTTGTGGATTTGGATGTGTGCTCTGGGTCGTCATGCTGAAAGGTAAACTTCATCTTCAGCTTTCTAACACCAGAAGGTTTTGTGCCAAAATTGCCTGGTATTTGGAACTGTTCATAATTCCCTCCAACCTGACGGAGGCCCTGGCTCCAGATGAAGAAAAAAAGCCCCAAAGCATGATGCTGCCACCACCATGCTTCACTGTGGGTAATCTTTGGGTGACGTGCAGTGTTGTTTTTGCACCAAACATACCTTTTGGAATTATGGCCAAAACGTTCAAGCTTGCTTTCTTCAGATCATAACAGGTTTGTTTTTGCAAACTTCAGTCAAGCTTGGATGTTTTTCTTTGCAAGAAAATGTTTCCAGCTTGCCACCCTACCCAATAGCCCATTCATATGAGGAATACGGGATATTGTTGTAGCACACAGCCATTACTTGCCAGAAATTCCTGCAGCTCCTTGAATGTTGCTGTAGGCCTTTGGAAGCCTCCCTGACAAGTTTTCTTCTCATCTTTTCATCAATTTTGGAGAGACATCCAGTTCTGTCTTCACTGTCCCATGGTATATCTAATACTTTGGGAATTATTTTGTATCCTTCTCCTGACTGACATCTTTCAACAATAAGATCCCTCTGATGCTTTGGAAGCTCTTTGAAGACCATGGCTTTTGCTCTGAGATGCAACTGAGAAAATATCAGTAAAATAGAACAGCTGAACTTTATTTGTGATAATGAGGGTCTGAACACAGCCACATCCCCAGTTTTAAGAGGCTGTGTCTCATCACACAATCCTGGTATTTTAGCAGGGGTATGTAGACTTTTTATATCCACTGTATGCATTGGGGATCTGTTTCCAGTCTTACATGTTGGAAACAATTTTCAGGTGTTTCCTCAAAATTGTTTGCTCAACAATTTGGAGGCATTTTGGCCTCCTTGACTGTCTTGAATAGCTGATTTCTAACATGTTCACTGTTTTGAAATTGTGTTATCAATGGACTAATAAAAAATAACATCTATTTGGGGTAAAATAGTATAGTATGTGTTTTTACTTGATTTTAAGAGTGGGATTATGGGTAAGCTGTTTTGTTTTGCATGTGTTCTTGTGTTCTAAAAACAATAACACTTTGATCACAGTTATGTGACCACTATAACCCAAACAAGCATGGATGCTGTACCTTCGTTCTTCTCTCTTTGGAATGCAAATATGTTTTGTATGATGTTCTTTTCAGTCACAAGAGATTAATTACTAGATTATTAGCCGTCATATGCATATCATAGTCGTATGTGGGTGGCTCCCTGAAACCGTTTGAAGAAGTACACAGCTCTGGAGTGCTGGGAGTTCATGTGGTCTGGTTTGTTTTTGTTAATTTTTCTTATGCTGCATGACTTCTAAAAGAACTCACTTAAGCAACATAAAATATTCGGCTTCATTACTCTGTTTGAGGAAGAAAAAACTAACTTGTAAAACAAATTATATATTTCATTTTAGAACACTGACTCTCAGAATCAATTATTGTTTGGTGACATGATCTTAAATAACAAAAAGTGTTGCATGGATAAGTATTAAGATGATTATTTGATTGAACCACCTTTCACTTCAAAAACATCTTTATGTCTTTTACTAAGTATACTGTACTTAATACTTCTAAATTGTCTGCCATCTTCTATTTGCACTTCTGGTAGGATGCTAACTACATTTCATTGTACTGCATTTGTACTAGTTCAATGTCAATGAAGTCATATCTAATCTAATCAAGCAGCCCCAGAGAAACAAGCACATTTTGCTGGTCTGTGGAAAATGCTGAGAATGGCTGGTCTGCAGTACACGCTGCTCTTTCTCTTGTGTCTTTGCAAAATGTGTATGAATCCTTTTCTGATTATTTTGACTTGGTAGCAGTTGGTAGTTACTTACTTGTACTTCAAGAAATGTATTTTCTCTAATCCTAAAATAAAAGAATGACAGGGTGAGGATGAAAAATCTAGATACTTTTCAAATGTACTTTATACTGGTGTCCAAACTAAATGACTAATAAACACATTTGGTAATGGAGGCACAGGGAATAAATTACACAGTCATGTTCCAATTACTTTTATTAGCTTGCTGTAAACAAGTGAAAAATTAATCAAGACTGAACATTAAATTAATTTAGATTTTTTTATTGATAGGCAATAAATGTAGGAATATTTAATTCCGTATATTGTTCTGTTATTAACACATATCTGAGAATCTATTTTTACTGGATGTCTTCCTTTGTTCAGATAAACCTGAATGTCCCAAATAATTCTGGATGTGTCGAGTATCCATTAACAACAGAAGGAGAAACACTGGAAATGTTCAGGCAGATACTGCATCGGCCAAACTCTATATATGACTCAGAATAAAACATCTGACGGTCTTGGTTTAGTAAAGCCCATGCTTTGATTCTGGTTCAAAGCAGTAAGGCTTGACAGATATGTCTTGCACCATCCTCTTGAGAGTTTGCCAGTATGGCAATGCCTTGGCGATATAAAATGTATGCTCTCATTAATGCATATCATCTCACCAGAAATATTGTAGGGCTTTCATAGATGGAATATGAAAATGGCTGCAGAGCTTCCCAGGGCCGACCATTGATGATTCAACAAAAACCATGAGCTCAAGAAGTTTTGGAACTTGTTCATCTGTCCAGTTGTCAGGACAGATATGTAGCAAATTACACCCATTCATTTCCCGTAGGGAGATCATGAGATCGTATAGACCTAGCTGGTATTAGAAATCAGCCGTTTTGTATAGTGGTTTGAAATAATGATCTTGTACCTGGCCGTCAAGGGAGAGTAATTCGATTATTTGTTGCAGCATTTGATAGTCTTGCTCATGACTCGATATTGTCTTACAACCTCAATCTCATCTCACTCAATCTCAAAGAACTACTGGTTGTCCCTCTACTTATAGACATCCCAACCTCAATCTCATCTCACTCAGTCTCAAAGAACTACTGGTTGTCCCTCTACTTATAGACATCCCAACCTCAATCTCATCTCACTTAGTCTCAAAGAACTACTGGTTGTCCCTCTACTTATAGACATCCCAACTTCAATCTCATCTCACTCAGTCTCAAAGAACTACTGGTTGTCCCTCTACTTATACACATCCCAACCTCAATCTCATCACACTCAATCTCAAACTCATCCGAGTATTGTTAGCCCATTGGCTAATTACTGTGGTGCTTTGAATGAACATGACTTCCTGTGTACAGATATTCTTTTGTTATCTAAACATAACAAGCATACATTAATTCACTTCAACACTGGTTTGAGTTATCCAACTGATAAAAGTAACAGTCCTGAGTAAAACCTGTTTCTCTTCCTCTCTTTCTCTCTCAATCCATCACAGTTTTACTGTCTAAAGTCATAAAGCACTTTATAGCTTTGATTGTTCCAGTTATCAACATATGTTGCTTTTTCTGACATGAAACAAGCTGTGATTCTGTCAGTGCTCAGCTACAGTTCTTGCCCCTTGTGTAAAATATAATGATAAATTGACACAGCAGTGAATAAAACATGAAATGCCACCAGTCTATAAAATATCTACCAAACTCAACCCAATCCCAATCTATCTGAGTGAAGAAAGACAAATTGGGATTGAGTTACTATGTAACTATAATTGTGGTCTGCTGAGTTGAGATCAAGAATCAATTTACTGCTGTCACACACTGGTTGTCTAGACACCAGTGACTGTTGTCAGGCCCCATCAACTGTGTCATCACCATGCTTCATACCAGAGGCGTTGCTAGGATCACAATACATTCAGGGCTTAGCCACCCACACGCCTGCTCCGGGACAGGAAGTACAGGGTTTTGAATGAACATGAGGAAAACTTCGATGTACACGCTAGCGGCCTACACGTCTACATTGTCATAATGCACGATTGGAATTATAGATGAATAGATCAGGGGCTATTATTTTTTATTTTATTATTTTTTGCATCAATTTGAGATCCAGGGCGATTCATAAAAGATACGGTTCTAAAGCCCCAGACGCCCAGGCCAAACAACAACACTGCATTATACAATCCATGGCTCTGCTTAACTGTAAACTCAGTGTTCCATAGGAACAGGGTGTCCATTCTAGTCATGAACCTACATTGGATGAATTGCATCCAAGTTAGGGATTATGTTAAAACAGTTGCAAACCGTGGCTATTGGAGCTAGGCCCTCAGTAGCGGAAAAAGGTCTGACATACATACATTTAGATAGAGAACTCTGATGCCAGTGTATACAGAGCATGACCTGAGACCTTGCTATTGCAGACTTACTGTATGTAGAAGCAAAGGGTACTAAGCTGTACCTCAGCTATGGTCACAGAAACCACAAATGTACACGGTTAACAACATCGATAGTAGGATCCACGTTAGAAGATAAATTCAAAGATACTTTTGCCAAAATAATGTCACTCAAACAGTCACAGAATATATAGAACCACACAACTACACACACTGTTTCAAGACCACGTATGTTGTCAACATGCAACAATAAAAGATGCACTGTGTCACATCCTGGCTATGCCCCTAGCCATCTTCGCACTGGCTGGGGCCATAGTCAGGACGTGGCCAGAAGAGGTGCCTCTAGGCACCTCTATGTTGCTTGGGTCTCCCCAATTGGAGGCAGGTTTTGGTTATTGCCTCCAATTGGGGAACCTATTTATGTTGAATGTTTGCCCACATTAATGTGGTTCATTTTTGGTTGTCAGCCAAAGGCTATACTACCCAGTTGCTAGAGCTATTTGAGTTTGTTTCTTTCTTTATTAAAATGGATTCCAAAGACCGTTTTACCTCTGCCCTTCTGTCCCTGAAACAGCAATGTGACACACTGCAACTGAAAATGTCATATACTCAGTGCTTCCAACTGCAACATCATTACCTTAGTTTTGCCACAAAACCTGTCATTCAAAGTTGAAATTTTGAGAAAATTTGTCACACTGTATTCAAATGACATGAATAAGATGGCAAAAAAGCAAGCTGTAGATGAAAACAAAAAGTACATTCACTATTACGATCATTTTGAAACCAAGTCCATTTTCCTGTCCTCATTCATGAAATTGGTAATGGCACGTTCATGTAGCTTATCTTTCCATTTTAAATAAGTCATTTTTCTAGTGAGGTCAAAGCCTGGGCTGACAGCTGAACCATCGCTACTAGCAGCGCCATTACACCAAATACTACTAGCAGCGCCATTACACCAAACACCACTAGCAGCGCCATTACACCAAACACCACTAGCAGCTCCATTACACCAAACACCCCTAGCAGCGCCATTACACCAAACACCCCTAGCAGTGCCATTACACCAAACACCACTAGCAGCGCCATTACACCAAACACCCCTAGCAGTGCCATTACACCAAACACCACTAGCAGCGCCATTACACCAAATACCACTAGCAGCACTACCATTGCCATCCCGTTTCTTATCTGTATGGATTATATTGTTGCTGTTGTGGTGCCCCTTAATATTTATATGACCATACACAAGTAATTTGATTTTTTTTATACCGTCACTATTATTTATTCTGACGGAATATAACACAATGCCTTTGTGATCAAAGGCTTCTGGAACATCCATGATGCTGGAGTAGTAAACATGTTTTCATAACCAAAATGCTGCCAGCACCAGCTGAAATATGTACAAATTTAAACAAATCAGGTTTCTATTTGATTGTGTAATGAATTCCTACTCTCCTTTTCCCTATTTCCTCTTCTCCTCTTCCTTCTTTCCTGTCTTATGCTCTAAGGATTTCAAACAATTCTAATACCAGGCTTGTTATTGTACATAAAGTTTCTGTCAGAAACCACCAGAAGATTGTACAGTAATAACAGAGATATTCAGTCTGAAAACAACAACATCTTTGTTTATGTGGTCTCAGGAAATGCAAGACAAACCCTCTAACCACTGCAGGATTAAGACATTCTGACAAATATGCATAACACTTAGCACTTCCTTCTATATGCTGCTGTAATCTTTGTGCTCAGGCAGGGAGGTCAAGTGTGTGTGTTCAAATTTAAAAAAGAAATAAGACACAATAAGAAAACAAGTGGCCTGGAGGTTGTCTTCCACTGTCTCCTTACATATCTCTGAGTTGACTGGAACAAGACAGCTCTTTTAGCGTAGCCAGAGGTCCTCTTTCCGAAACCCCCAGAGGTATGGTTGGTCTTTGTGACAAAAGGGGGACACATTTAAATGTGACACAGAGCGTAGTAGTTATCATCCTGCCCAATATGTCTGCAGTATACAATTATAACCCAACAATTATTAAACAATCGAAAGAAGCAATGTGCTCCCTGCATGGTGAATCATGATGAAAATCAAATTAACAAAACTATCCGAGTAAAGCTTAACAATTATAGAGAAAATACATGGGTATCACATAAAGAAGAAATGTAAACACTGCATGAGATCATCAGAGAGTTTTGTAAATAATCTAACTGACAGAAGTCACGTATTCATGTTTTTACTAGCACTTTTAGACTTTTTCACAGTGATGTACCAATAGTAAACACCTCCAAAATACACAGAAAAATGTTCAGTTCAGGGGTATTCACAGCAGATTTCTTTCCAAACGGCCAGCAGTGTGGTGCATTTAGAGCAGGTGTGAGATATTATGAAGTATGATATAAAACTAAGCCAAAATGATGTGCACACTCGACCATTACCCCCAGAGGCACTTCTGGGCAATTTGGCAACCTAGGCGAGATCTCTAAATGTTTGCCCCCCCCA
The DNA here is from genome assembly GCA_016801105.1 of Esox niger. Taxonomy (NCBI): domain Eukaryota; kingdom Metazoa; phylum Chordata; class Actinopteri; order Esociformes; family Esocidae; genus Esox; species Esox niger. The sequence continues at coordinate 6,305 of JACXGJ010011098.1, read as the reverse complement.
AATAATAAGCCAACTTAAGGGGAAATAACAATTCTACATTTTACTTTTATAAACACAAAATAAATATAAATGTGATTATAAATTAACTAAAACTACATATGGATTCATCTTTCCCATATATATATATATATATATATATATATATATATATATATATATATATATGATTTCCCCCATATATAGTCCCCTCCAGTAGGGGACTTCATAATTCTGCTGGGGGACTTCAACGCGCACTTGGGCAATGATGGAGGCATCTGGAGAGGCGTGATAGGGAGGAATGACCTCCCTGATCTGAACTTGAGTGGTTGTTTGTTGTTAGAGTTATGTGCTAGTTATGCATTATCTATAACGAACACCATGTTCCAACATTAGGATGCTCATCAGTGTACATGGTACCAGAGCACCCTAGGCCAAAGGACAATGATCGATTTTGTGATCGTGTCATCGGATCTGAGGTCGCATGCTTTGGACACTCAGGTAAAGAGAGGGGCGGAGCTGTCAACCAATCAACATCTGGTGGTGAGTTGGGTCAGGAGGTGGGGAAAGACTCTGGACAGACCAGGAAAGCCCAAACCAGTAGTGTGGGTGAACTGGGAACGTCTGGAGGAGGCCCTCGTCCGAAAGATCTTTAACTCACACCTCCGGCTGAGCTTTACTGACATCCCTGCGGAGGTTGGGGGCTGCCGTGAAAGAGGCAAAGCAGTGGGTGTGGGAGGACTTCAGGAAAGCCATGGAGAAGCCATATAGTAAGAATGGGACACAGTTGATCTCAACTGAGGAGATAATTGGGCGATGGAAGGAACACTTTGAGGAACTCCTAAATCCCACTAACACGCCCTCTAAAGTAGAGGCAGAGCTGGAGGCTGATGGGGAAGCATCGTCAATCTCCTTGGCAAAAGTCACTGAGGTAGTTAAACAGCTACACAGTGGCAAAGCTCCAGGGATTGACGAGGTTCATCCAGAAATGTTGAAAGCTTTGGATGTGGAGGGGATGTCTTGGATGACACGCCTCTTCAGCATTGCGTGGGAGTCGGGGGCAGTGCCTAAGGAGTAGCGGACCGGGGGGTGGTTCCCCTGTTTAAAAGGGGTGCTTTCCAATCCCTGTACGTCCAAAGTGAGAGCTGTGTTTGGGTTCTCGGTAGTAAGTCGGACTCGTTCCAGGTGGGGGTTGGCCTCCGGCAGGGCTGCGCTTTGTCACCAATCCTGTTTGTAACGTTTATGGAAAGGCGTAGTTAGGGGTGGGGACAGGTTGAAGTTCAGTGGGCTGGGGATCTCATTGCTGCTTTTTGCAGATGATGTGGTCCTGATGGTATCGTCGGTCTGTGACCTCCAGCACTCACTGGACCGGTTCACAGCTGAATGCGAGGTGGTTGGGATGAGGATTAGCACCTCTAAATCTGAGGCCATGGTTCTAAGGAGGAAACCAATGGAGTGCCTCCTCCGGGTAGGGAATGAGGTTTAATCCCAAGTAGAGGAGTTTAAGTATCTCAGGGTCTTGTTCGCGAGTAAGGGATAAATGGAGTTGGAGATTGGCCGGAGAATCGGAGCAGCGGGTAGGTACCGCATTCGCTTTACCGCACTGTTGTGACGAAAAGAGAGCTGAGCAGGAAGGCAAAGCTCTTGATATACCGGTCAATATCCAATTCATACTCTCACCTATGGTCATGAAGGCAAGGGTCATGACTGAAAGAACTAGATCCCAGGTACAAGCGGCTGAAATTAGTTTTCTCAGAAGGATGTCTGGCGTCTCCCTTAGAGATAGGGTGAGAAGCGCAGTCATCTGTGAGGAACTCGGAGTAGAGCCCCTGCTCCTTTGCATCGAAAGAAGCCAGTTGAGGTAGTTCGGGCATCTGGTAAGGATGCCCCAGGACATTCCCTAGGGGGGTGTTCAAGGCACATCCAGCTGGGAGGAGACCTCGGGGTAGGCCCAGGACTAGGTGGAGAGATTATATTTAAACGCTAGCCTGGGAACCCCTCGGGATCCCCCAGTCAGAGTTGGCAAATGTAGCTCAGATAAGGGAAGTTTGGGGTCCCCTGCTGGAGGTGCTGCCCCCGCGCCCCGATACTGGATAAGTGGATGAAGATGATGATGATCTATATTCTTTTTTAATCTTTTTATTATATTTTTTTAAGGGCGGGTGGGGCAACCAATCGGTGCCCCTCCATGCAGATGGTGCCCTAGGTGACCGCCCAGGTTGCCTATACCTAGAAACACCTCTGATCACACATACACAAACGGGACAACACGTATTTGATACACTGCTGATTTTGCAGGTTTTCCTACTAACAAAGCATGTAGAGATCTGTAATATTTATCATAGGTACACTTTAACTGTGAGAGATGGAATCTAAAACAAAAACCCAGAAAATCACATTGTATGATTTTTTATAATTAATTTGCATTTTATTGCGTGACATAGGTATTTGATCATCTACCAACCAGTAAAAACTCTGGCTCTTATAGACCTTTTAGTTTTTCTTTAAGAAGCCCTCCTGTTCTCCACTAATTACCTGTATTAACTGCAACTGTTTAAAATCGTTACCTGAATAAAATACATCTGTCCACCCATTCAATCAAACAGACTCCAACCTCTCCATAATGGCCATGACCAGAGGGCTGTGTAAGGACATCGGGGATAAAATTGTAGACCTGCACAAGGCTGGGATGGGCTACAGGACAATAGGCAAGCAGCATGGTGAGAAGGCAACAACTGTTGGCGCAATTATTAGAAAATTTAAGAAGTTCAAGATGACGGTCAATCTCCCTCGGTCTGGGGCTCTATGCAAGATTTCACCCCATGGGGCATCAATGATCATGAGGAAGGTGAGGGATCAGCCAAGAACTACACGGCAGGACCTGGTCAATGACCTGAAGAGAGCTGGGACCACAGTCTCAAAGAAAACCATTAGTAACACACTACGCCGTCATGGATTAAAATTCTGCAGCGCACGCAAGGTCCCCCTGCTAAAGCCAGCACATGTCCAGGCCCGTCTTTCGGGTACCATTGTGTGCGCTCATGCTCCACATCCACGACAGAGCGGGCGAGACGGGCCGGTGGTCCACTTTCAATGGGCCTCAGGGTGTTTTGCTGAAAACTATCTTGCCAATGACCATCTGGATGATCCAGAGGAGGAATGGGAGAAGGTCATGTGGTCTGACGAGACAAAATTAAAGCTTTTTGGTCTAAATTCCATTCGCCGTGTTTGGAGGAAGAAGAAGGATGAGTACAACCCCAAGAACACCATCCCAACTGTGAAGCATGGAGGTGGACACATCATTCTTTGGGGATGCTTTTCTGCAAAGGGGACAGGATGACTGCACGGTATTGAGGGGAGGATGGATGGGGCCATGTATCGCGAGATCTTGGCCAACAACCTCCTTCCCTCAGTAAGGGCCTTGAAGATGGGTCGTGGCTGGGTCTTCCAGCATGACAACGACCCGAAACACACAGCCAGGGCAACTAAGGAGTGGCTCCGTAAGAATCATATAAAGGTCCTGGAGTGGCCTAGCCAGTCTCCAGACCTGAACCCAATAGAAAATCTTTGGAGGAAGCTGAAAGACCGTATTGGCCATCGACAGTCCCGAAACCTGAAGGATCTGGAGAAGGCCTGTATGGAGGAGTGGGCCAAAATCCCTGCTGGAGTGTGTGCAAAGCTGGTCAAGAACTACAGGAAACATATGATCTCTGTAATTGCAAACAAAGGTTTCTGTGCCAAATATTAAGTTCTGCTTTTCTGATGTATCAAATACTTATATAATGCAATAAAATTCAAATTAATTATTTAAAGATCATACAATGTGATTTTCGGGATTTTTCTTTTAGATTCCATCTCTCACAGTTGAACTGTACCTATTATATAAATGAAAGACCTGTACATGCTTTGTAAGTAACCCTAACCCTGCGAAATCAACAGTGTATCAAATACTTGTTCTCCCCACTAAGTATGAGCTTGTTGGATGTCCCATTCCACCACCATGGGCATTAACATGTAGTTCTCTGTTGGAATTTCTGCCCATTCAGCCAAAAGACTTCTAAAATGTCTATGTATCCTGTAACATTAATATGACTATTCACTGGAACTAAGGGGCCCAAACCCTTAAAATCTGCTCAGACCATTAACCCTGCTCCACCAAACTTTAGAGTATGCACTACGTACTACGTTATGTAGCGTTCACCTGGCATCCATCACACCCAGCTTCATCTATCAGACTGCCAGTTAGTGAAGCGTGATTTCTCATGTTTCCATTGCTCCAGTTTCCAGTGGAGGTGTGCTTTACAACACTCCAGCTGAAACTTGGCATTGTGCCGGTCTTGTGGCAAAGGTGGCATCCTATGACAGTGGACCAGGAGGACCAGATAGGGCTAAGGTCCAAAGTAGACCACTACATATCATTTAATTAGAGGATGTTCAAGATTATATTATGGACCAGGAGGACCAGATAGGGCTTGGGTCCAAAGTAGTCCACTACATATCATTTAATTAGAGGATGTTCAAGATTATATTATGGACCAGGAGGACCAGATAGGGCTAAGGTCTAAAGTAGTCCACAACATATCATTTAATTAGAGGATGTTTAAGATTCAATTATGGACCAGGAGGACCAGATAGGGCTTGGGTCCAAAGTAGACCACTACATATAATTTAATTAGAGGATGTTCAAGATTATATTATGGACCAGGAGGACCAGATAGGGCTAAGGTCTAAAGTAGTCCACAACATATCATTTAATTAGAGGGTGTTTAAGATTCAATTATGGACCAACAGGATCAGATAGAGCTTAGGTCTAAAGCCATCCACTACATATCATTTAATTAGAGGGTGTTTAAGATTCTATTATGGACCAGGAGGACCAGACAGGGCTAAGGTCTAAAGTAGTCCACAACATATCCACAACATATCATTTATTTAGAGTTTTTTTTTAGATTCTTGAAAAACAAAAGCTGTTAGCTGCCATTTGGCCCTGATTCACTCAGATCATTAAGACCAAAATCTAACAACTAATCTTAATACATTCTAACTAAATCATTGAAGTCTATTAAATGTACATGTTAAATGTATTCATGATTTTTTATAAAACAGGTTAGATAAAACTAGTTCCAGTGTCTGCCAGATCCTGGTCTACCAACAGGTGGCAGGTTGTATCCAGAGATGCTTCTGAGGGAAGTAACTGTGCAGCACTTCAAAGCTCCTATCAGTTCCACTGTGTTCATAAATAAATTATCCATAAAACCAGGACACAAGAAAAGTCACATTGGGTAAGCAAATATTACCAACCTATGGATAAATATTACAGCAAACAAATTATACACTATTCATCCTTAATTATATTAACTATAAAATAACATTTTAACATGTTTTTGGCCTGAAACATCAATATGTAACACAATGAGTGATTTTCATGATTATGTAGGCTATATTTCACTAAATCCTGTCAACACAAGCTTGTCATCTGCAGCAGAGGTAAATAACAGCAGTCGAAACCATGTATAAGAAAATCACAGGAAAAATGCTGATTTGTCAATTCGTTGTTTGTCCCCTCTCCAAAGTAGGTATTTCTGTTGCTGTTTCCCCTCTCAATTCGCATTTGCATCGCTGCCATCCATCACGAAAGAAGTCAGTTTGAAGTAATATCAGGCAATAAAAAAACAATACCTTATGTATTAGTGACATGTGGAGTTTGAAGTCCCAGTAGGTCATTGCCTAAGTACACATGTGATCATCTCATGCCCAGTGCTCAAATATTACTTAAGATATACTATTACCTTTATGAGTTCTCCGTCGTAAGATGGCTTGAAGAAAGAGCATTTTCCGTCCTGTTTTCCAACTAAAAATATCTGATGCAGGTTCTCTCCCCTTCTCGGTCTCTCTCTGTCATTTAAACAACAGGTTCAATTTAGCCCTTCGGTGGTATTACATCTTCATTAATAACTTGATGTTATGTGAAATCTCACACATACACAGACCCACTCTGTCCCTCTCTCTGCATTTATCTCCCCCATCTCTCTCACTCACTCTCTGATTAAAACATGGTAAACTGTGTGCAGCTCAAAGCCTTTGGGACTTTTGATGCCCTAGTTATTTTTCAAACACTACTTGTTTCTGGATGTAACTTCACCATACTTTATCAACCATATCTATGATTATCTTGTTAATTGTGGACTGGTGAGCTACTGCAGCACACAGGTCAATCAGAAGACCTACTACGACCAGGGAAATTCCCAGTTACCTTTCTCTGCCTCTCTCTCTGCCTCTCTCTCCCATGCGCTCACACACACACACACACACACACACACACACACACA
>JACXGJ010011097.1:0-20525 GCA_016801105.1 Esox niger | reverse complement strand
ACATGCCTAATTTTGTTCGAACAATTATTGCACACTTCCTGTAAATGGTATAAACTTCGTTTCACTTCTCAAATATCACTGTGTTTGTCTCCTATATGATATATTTAACTGATTTTTTTTATCCTAAGAACCAACGATTTATGAAGGAAAATCATGGAAATTAACAAGGTTGCCCAAACTTTTGCAGACCACTGTATAATCTATGTTTTATATTCTTGGAAAAATAGATGTGGAATGTAACATTACATTAAAAAGGGAAGTTTCGCTGTCTTTGGACCGTAAATATGACCGATGCACATGACGTCATCCTCCGCTCTTGTCAAGTTTGGACTTGGCCAAATTTGATGGCTGCACCAATTTCCACTAACAGTTTTTCCATCTTAGTCTAGATAGTCTAGACACAGATCACATATGCTAATAATGTTTCTTCTACTCCTATTATTCCACCGATACAGGATTATAAAACTTGTGTCCTAGATGTTTGTACCGTGGTTTAATTTGGTGGCCTTATTTTGACATGGTCGCCCTAGATAACATTTGTATAAGATCTATGTTTCATTGATGCATTGGCAATAATGTCTTATTGTCTAAAATTACATGATGATTCGACAAAACAGTGCAACCTTCAATCTACTCATGATGTAAAATGACAATTCTATGTCTACTTACACGTTCAATGATTCTTCATGATTTACAGTAGACATACATATGTACTTAATTGGTATTCTATTAGGCTGTCCTTGGAATGTTTATGGTTAACATATGTGTCTGTTAGGGGAGAATGCAGAGACAAAAGGGTTGCTTTTAACTGCATAGATTGCATGATCCTTGAGATAACACCCGAGTCATATGAAGACACCCAAGGATTGATAAATGGTCTATTCTACAGGACTGTTTTTGTTTTCCTTAGCTCAGTTAACCAACCCCCTCTACTTGAGTGTTAGGATATAACCAGAGCGAGAGTTTGAAGTTGTTCTTTTGCATTTACCTTTCCTCCTGTCTGCAACATCAATCTCCAGAGAACTTTCAAGCTTAGGTAGTTGTACTGTAATTGTAATACTCTCTTTATATATTAATTAATTGACTATTTAGAATTATTCTTAAAAGGGTCAACATCCAGTTCCTTCAGTACTAATTGTTGCATTTTAAAATTGCAGCTTGTTTACATTCCTATGCATATTATTGCTATACTTTTGCTTAATATATTTCTCAATTCTTACTACATAGATACAGTCCCCTCAAAGTATTGGAACGGCAAGGCAAATTCCTTTGTTTTTGATGGTCACTGAAGACATTTGGGTTTAAGATCAAAAGATCTCTGAATTTCAGCTTTCATTTCCTGGTATTCACATCTAGATGTGTTAAACATCTTAGGACATATCACTGTTTGTATTGCAATAACTGCCTCAAGCCTGCGACCCATCAACATCACCAAACTGTAGCATTCTTCATTTGTGATGCTATTTCAGGCTTTTACCGCAGCTTCTTTGCGTTCTTGTTTGTTTTGGGGTGTTTCTCCCTTCAGTCTCTTGTTGAGGTGAAATGCATGCACTATTGGGTTAAGGTCAGGTGATTGACTTGGTCAGTCCTACACTTTTTTCCCTGATAAATTTGTTTGTTTTGTTGGCAGTGTGCTTTGGGTCATTGTCCTGCTGCTTGATGATTTCCCGATTAGTTTCAATGCATTTCTCCGTAACTTGGCCGACAAAATGTACACTTCTGAACACATTCTGCTGCTACCATCATCAATAAATAATAATGAGCCTGTTCCAGAAGCAGCCATGCACGCCCATGCCATGACATTACACCCACCATACTTCACAGATGAGCTTGTATGCTTCGGATCATAAGCAGTTCCTTTCTTTCTCCACACTTTGGCCTTTCCATCACTTTGGTAGAGATTAATCTTGGTCTCATCAGTCCATAAGATTGTGTTCCAGAACATTAGCAGCTCAAGTCTATACTTTGCAAATTTCAATCTGGCCTTCCGATTCTTACTGCTGATGAATGGTTTGCATCTTGTGGTGTGGCCTCTATATTTCTGCTCTCTGTGTCTTCTTTGAACAGTGGATTGTGATACCGCCACCCCAGCACTGTGGAGGTCGTTTGTGATGTTACTTACTGATGTTTTGAGGGTTTTCTCACAATATTTCTGTCATCGAGTACTGCGGTTTTCCTTGGCCGACCTGTTCGACATATGTTGCTCTGTACGCAGTAGTTTCTTTCTTTTTCAGGACATTCAAAATTGTTGTGCTTGCTTTGCCCAATGTTTGTCCAGTGGCTCTGGTCGATTTTCCTTATTTTCTCAGCTTGGCAATGGTTTGCTTTTCTCCCAGAGACAGCTCTCTGGTCTTCACGTTGCTTAATCCTCTTTAACAAGAAATGCAGTCTTTATAGGTTTGTACCAAGGATGGAAACTTAGACTAGTCATGCAGAGCTATTTAATGTTGGAACATACAATCTAAAAGGCAAAACCTGGGCAACAAGAAACATCTGTCAGTCACATGTTCCAATACTTTTGGAAAAATGGGTGGGTTCTAAAAAAGGGTGATATGACCGTTTTCAGTTGTTTAACACATCTAGATGTGAAAACCAGGAAGTGAAAGGAGATATTCTGAACTCTTGTCTCATACTCATCTTTTGATCTTAAACCCAAATGTTTTTGTTGTTCACTGAAGACAAAGGAATTTGCCTTACCGTTCCAATACTTTTGGAGGGGACTGTATGTGCCATGTTATGTTAAGGCCGGGTATTTTGTGAAAGCACTTTATGACAACTGCTGATGTAAAAAGGGCTTTATAAAATAAATGATTGATTGATGTCACAAGATTTTCATTGTGCAGAATGAGACTGTTATTCTGTGCATTTTGATGAATAAACTATGAACTTGAACTATTACAACTTACTGAAGTTCTATGTAGATTAAAGCAAGACATGCTTAGAGAGAATGTGGGTTAGTTAATGGCTAAATGGGTTGGTAAGTGGATGAGAGATGATGGGTTGGTAGCCGGCTGAAAGATAGATTGTGTTGTGCAGGTTTTGGGATGGACTGAAATACTCAGGCAATATGTATAAGCAGTACTGCAACAAACCTTCCATGAGGTATTAGGAAACAGTGCAGAGTTGTGTTGCTTCCAAGAGGCCATCTACTAAATATAGGCTAAATGTAGAGGAAGGCACAGGAGTAGTAAATCTAAATACCGATGGTTGCATTTTATGAATTGCCCAAAGACCAAGAGTTTAAGGCTGGTGTGACTGATCAAATGGCTTCTAACCCTCTGACAGCTAAGGTTTCCAAATACACCTGTCACTGTCTTGACATTTTGGCCTCTAGCATGATCATCCTTTATAGAAGAAGAAAGTGATTTATATTCTAGGATTATGCTGACCCTCAGCTACATGAAGGTTGTATTGAAAACACTTTTTGAGAAATTATCAGAAAAGTGCTCATATTTTGGTTTTAAATTAAAATAAAATAATAAAATATAATAGGTAGGCAGTTTTACATTACATTTGGATACTCCCAGGGGTTCAGAATAACTGTAAGTTGAATGTTTCTTAATGTATAAAATAATAAAATGAACATGACATTTACTTCACTTAAATTATTCTGTCATAATGAATTTCCAAAAGCCTCCACTAGATGGCCGTCCCTTCTTTTTTTAATCTAACAAAGTCCTCAGCACAGCATAAAAACCAACCTACTGCCTGTGACTATCAAGCAGGGCTTTTCCGGGTTGGCAATACCTTTGTTAAAGCATGGGTTCTCAATAGCAAAACCACATCTGAAAAATGACTTGAGGTGTTAGAAAGAGACCACCCGGTAGGAGGAGACTACCAGAGTGAAGAATGCAAGATCTAGACAAACAAAAGCCACGGTTAAAAGAAAACATACAGCTCGGAGGACAAACAAAAGGAAAACCGCGAGCTTGATTAAGAACATATTAGAAGAAGATAGGATTTGGTGCCTGTCAACGTTTGATTGATTGCTTGGACAGCTGCATATGTGTGAGAGTATGAAAATGATTTTATCATTCATGACTGGAACATAGCATTTGTTTATGGGGGTCCATATCTGATTAGAGAGGGAGGGGTAATACAGGTGCTTCTGTGGGATGAGAGGGGTTAGGTCAAAAGGATTATAGGAACAGTTTTTTTTTATGTTTGTTAGTAATTTATGTCCCCTTGCTTGTTAACAGTTGTGTTTTTCCGGGTGTCACATGTCTGGTTAGAGAAAGTCTGAGGGTGAGTGTTAATATCTGGATAGTTGTTTTTCCAGGGTCTTCAGTCCTCATCTGGCTAGGAGTGGGTTTAGGGTTTCTTGAGATTCAAGGCTGGGGGGTTGAGCATGTGTTACCGATGTTTCATTCTCTGAGAGTTACCAATAAATAAGAGTTAGACTTCTCCAGGTTTGCAGTTGCATCTGTGGGTGTCGTCTTTACTGATACACCAGTGACAACCATGACTTATGAAATAAGCCGCAGAACAGACGAGCGAATAAAAATATATGTTCTAGAAATATATGATGCAACAAAGAAGCGTTTTCTTAATGTGTATAGAACTCAAATACCTTTGTTTAAGCAGCTGATGGATCAGCATGATATGGTGGATTGGAAAAACGGTTGGCTTTGCGTTTGATTATCCTGCTTCTAAAGTGAAGTTGTACATTTTAGCCGTGGGATCTGAATATACAAATGACACCTGTGGCGTGGAGTACCAAATCACTGACTGGGAAGTATTATGCCATGTGGTGTATCATGAAATGAAGTCAAGCATGAAAAGTTACACTATCGACACTGGTTTGGAGATCGATTGGGAAGGTGTACTGAGCTTCACAGAGACAATGCAACATAAGGTAAAGATCTGAAGAAAAAATTGACTTCCATTCGGTTTTGTTGAGCTTTCTTCCGTCACGAGGAACATAAGTGATGAAAGGAATGTTAAAATCTCAGAGGAAAGGCCACTGTGATGGTGAGGTGACGGACAGCTCCGTCATCTCCCGCTTTTCCTGTTTTCCCAATGGTCACAAACTCAACCCGGTCCCCATTTGTCTTGTCCCCAATTGTCTCACACACCAGGTCTCAATTTGGTAATTAGTATGCGTCTAAATATTTCTCATCTGCTTCCCTCATTTGTCAGTCATTGTTTCATGTCCTGATGTGTGTGGTGAGTTTTGTTTTATTGTGTTTACTTGAATTTATTAGTTTTGCCCCAGTGCTCAGGGTTTTCTGTTGTTTTGTGTTCGTATATTAAACATTGCACTGACTGCTACCCCTGCCTGCACCTGGTCTGTTTCAATCCACAACGTCACGATTGTGTGATCTAGAAAATTATATGTTTCGGCGAATTGATGAGCTATATGCACGCTAACCGAATGAGGTATATAAGTCAACAATGGCAGAGCATTGTAAAACTTAAGAGATGTCTTGTTGCAGACGATAGTTACAAACACGATCCAGATAAAACCAATACGTATATGTATTGGTTAGAAGAGCCACACCCTCTGCCAAATGATCTATGCTGCAATAAAAGGGTAGTGCTAAAGTAGACCTTTTCAAAGAACCATGGCTTCCTAGATGTCAGAGGACTTCACAGGGAGACCTTTATCCCGCATTATATCACAACTTCGGAAAAACATCTCTCCTATATGCTTATTATGTGCCGTCCTACAACCATATTTTACACCATTGTTTGATGAAGATACCCGAGACCAGGAATGGGATACAAGTGTGAAAAATCAGTGCAGCACGCTGCCTTCTTACCGGTTAAGCTGCCTCCTACCCCTCAAAGTCATTATTTAATAGCGTGTTTACCACTCATTGTTTATCCCAATTCCAGGCCAACTTGTGTGATATGCAAGCTTTTGCTAATAAAAATTATGGAAATCGCTACATGTTAATGGTAATAGACATTTTCTCAAAAGTAGCTTTCGTGAGAGTGTTAAAAAATAAGAGCAGTGCTGAAGTGACTAGGGCTTTTGCATCTATTTTGAAAGAGAGTGGAATTCCCAAGAAAGTCCAAACAGACTCTGGAAAGGAGTTCTTTAATCGTACATTTGAAAAATTAAGGAAGGAGCAAAATATTATTCATTTTGGGTTCAGATTTAAAAGCTTCTGTTACTGAACGTTATAACAGGACTTCGAAGGAAAGGATGTGGCAATATTTTACAGCTCATAACACATGGCGTTATGGCGACGTGATTCCAGACATGGTAAAAAGTTATAACAACAGTTATCACAAGAGCATACTTATGACACTGTTACACATAACATCCGAGAACACACTTGAAGTCTCTAAAAATCTTAATGGTTGGTTTCCCCTTCGTAAAAAGAATGGCCATTGCCTTTAAATAAAAAGGTGATATTGTGTGTGTCTCAAAGTTGCAAGGTGTTTTTGATAAGAAATATGAACAAGGTTTCTCTGACAAATTATTTTCAGTGGTAGAATGCGTACCGCGAATACCGCCTGTTTATAAGCTAAAAGATAATGATGGAGAGTCTATAGAGGGTACCTTTTATGATCAAGAGCTTCAATTGCTGAGCTGCTGCATTGTGGGACTGTTGACATACTGTACATTGCTTGCAGTTAAGTACCATTATTATGACTTTTCACTGCACTTGTTGTAGCTACTTCACAAAGGAGAACTGTTGTCTTTAGTTAAAGATGGCAGAATTAGAGGCTCAGCTTCAGATGCAAATGTCAGGCAAGGATTATGTTAGCGTAGAAATGGGAAAAACTGCAACTGTGAGACCATGAAGAAGCTATCTTGTCATTAGCCCCCCGGCACAGCTCCCGCAGCCGGGCAAGAACTTTCTCTCGATCACTGGGAAGAAATGCCATCGACCAGTTAAACCTGGATCGTTGCTAGAGCCAACTGAGATTTTCAACAGGTTTTCTCCACTGGAGTTGGAGTCAACACCCGAGCTGTCTTCGGAGGGGAATGATCGACAGGCATTTTCAACTGGTGGCCCGGAAAAACTGAAAACTTTAGTCATCTGCGACTCCATTACCTGCAGTATTAGACTAAAGAATGAGCCAGCGATGGTACACTGTTTACCGGGGGGCAGAGCAACCGACGTAGCCGCAAATCTGGGGTAGGTGCTTGCGAAGTCTAAAACTGGCAAGTATATAGAGTATAGAGATATTGTTATTCATGTTGGCACCAACGACGTTAGGATGAAACAGTCAGAGGTTACAAAGCAGAACATAGAATCAGCGTGTAAACTAGCTAGAAAGATGTGTCGGCATCAAGTAATTGTCTCTGGCCCCCTCCCAGCTAGGGGTAGTGACTAGCTCTACAGCAGACTTGCCCAACTCAATCACTGGCTGAAAATGTAGTTCTGCCCGTCGCAGGAGGTAGAGTTTGTAGATAACTGGCTCTCTTTTTAGGACAGAAATAGGGTCAGGCCTGATCTGCTGAAGAGCGACGGACTTCATCCTAGCTGGAGTGGTGCTCTTCTTTTATCTAGGGAGATTGACAAGAGCCTCACTCCTCTAGCCTCACCATGAGACAGGACAGGCTGCAGACTGTTAGCCAGCCAGCTAGCATAGTGGAGTCTGCCGATAGCATAGCCAGAGTAGTAAGTACAGCATTGCCTATTGTGACTGTGACTCGTTCCAGGCTGAGTAATGTCAATTTCTTTATTGTTCTCACTATATATGCTGCCTCTTGGAGATGTAATCCAAAATCACAATGTCAATTTCCACTGCTATGCTGATGACACTCAGTCATATATTTCGATGAAGCATGGAGAACCTCCAAAATGAGCTACTTTGGAAGCACGTGTTTCAGATATTAGGAAGTGAATGACAGAGAACTTCCTGCTTTTTAACTCAAGAAAAACATAAATGCTCGTTTCAGGACCCAAGAAACAAAGACTTTTATTTGCAGATCTCACTCTGAACCTCTGGCTGCATGGTTGTATCCCAAAAAACTGTAAGAAATCTCGGTGTAACCTTCGACCCTGAAGTCTCCTTTGATGAACATATAAAATATATCTCAAGAGTTGCTTACTTTCATTTTCGAAACATTGCAAAAATCATAAACTTTATCAAAAACTGATGCGGAAAAACTAATCCATGCTTTTGTTACATCAAGATTGGATTACTGCAATGCTCTTTTTTCAGGTTACCCTGATAATCAATAAATAAACGTCAATTAGTGCTGCACACGGCTGCTAGAATCCTAACTAGAACAAAAAAAATGTAACACATTACTCCACTACTAGCCTCTTTACACTGGCTGCCTCTTCGGGCTGATAAGTTCTCAAACTGATTTAAGGTTTTATTGTTAACCTATATATCAATTAATGGACTTGCTCTTACTTATCTTGCTGAAATGATCCAGCCATACATACCTGCACGTAACCTTACATCACAAGATGCAGGCCTTTTAACTGTACCTAAAATTTCCAAACAACCATCTGGAGGCAGGGTTTTCTCTCATAGAGCTCCACTACTTTGTAATGATTTGCCAATCAAAATTAGTAATGCACACTCAGTGCAAACCTTCAAGCGTCTACTAAAGACTCATCTCTTCAGCCTGGTCTATGATCATTCTGGCCCAGGGGCGTGAAGGTGACCAGAAAGGCCTGATACTGTCCACCCTTGCTGTCTTGCCAGGTGGGCTCTCATCGCCTCTGGGATCCCCTCCCTCCAATGACATTTGGGGGCGGAGTCACTGGCTTGTTGTTGCCTCTCTGTTGCGCACTTGTGCAATTTGGCTGTGCTCTGCTGGCAATACTCGGCCCTCATTCAGGATGATTGCGGTTGGTGGGTGTCCCTTTGGTTGATGCTTGGCAATGTGGGTGGATTGATTTGTTACCTGTTGGGCCCTGTCCGGGGCCTCCAGATAGGGCCACAGTGTCACTAGACCCCCCTGTCTCAGCCCCAACGTCTTACGCTGCTATATTATTGTGCTGGGGAAGTAGGGTCAGTTCTCCTTCTCCACTGTAAATCCCTGCAGATCTGAGGAATGCATTTTCAAAATGTTCCCTGTTTTCTGTCGTTTTAAACTTAGGAGGACATGAGGTCTCAAACCACACTTGCGGAGTACCAGGCTTGACTCGTTGTGGTCTGTTGTGGCAATTTCTCTACTAATGTACAGTGGGGACATGTTTGCTTATCTATTACCTAGTATGTAACTCTGGTCTCTGGTTGTGACACATATAATACAGAGGATCATTAGATATTCTGAATAGGGGCATCTGTCCTTTGTTCCTTGGGAAATGTAGGAGAGGGGATCTTGAATTTGCCTGGGGGCATCATTGACTGGTATCGGCAGATTATAGGGTTGCTCATTGATGTGCGCATCTGTATAACCCAACAGGGCATCTATTGTTTGTCCAGATGCTGTAAGTTCTCTTCAAGAGTTGAAAAGGTCACCCATGTGGGGGAAGGTAGGGGCAGTTGGCCCTTTAGGTAAACACAACAGTAAACATTATGGCAGGAAGGTTGGGGGACAACCCTCCCACCTGTGTGACCTAAGATTGATGGGTAACATCATACCACACCCCCTTAACTGTTATAAATACACATTTTAGGATGTTACACACTCCGCAACTTGACCCTAACCAGTACATATGTTATTACGTTGATCAAGTAGGGAACGGACTCCCTAGTTATTATGGCTCCCCTACTATGTATGGCTCAGGGGTTGGCGGTATATTTTGTAATCTGTTTAGAATGGTTTTAACACTAATGAAGAGAGGCTTTGGTATAACCAAGCCAGATCTGAAACATGCAGCGAAATGTATTGTAAGTGAAGTTCTATCAAACATTATGAGTAAACCTACAGCCTCAGATCCTGTGCAACAAAAGGGCTCCAGTGGACTCATGATGCTGGTTCCCAGAACTAAAAACAGACCCCCTAGGATGCAGATGCCTTCCCCTAAAAAGTCAAAGGTTAAAATCAAATCAGTAAGTCAGAAGCAATGCAAAGGCAGGAGGTCTGCAAAAGGAATACGTGAAAGCGTTTTCCCAAAAATTACTGTTTTACATCGAATGTCAGCTGAAGCAATAAAAATGGAGCACAACCCTTTTTCGGCCCCCATCATGCCGATCTTGGCCCTTACAGAGAAAAGCCCTATAGAATTTGTTGTCACGGTGAGCAATACTTGGACCTGAATAACGTCAGCATCAATTTGATAAAGAAAGATGGCGGTAATATTCCAGCTGATGCCAAGGTGGCTCTTATTAATTATCCTCTGGCCACCATTTTTTCACAAGTAGATGTGACATTACGAGATCGACTCATCAGTCAAAGCAGCTCTACCGACCCCTACAGGGCAATGGAATATTTACTAAATTACTCTGTAGACTCACTAAATAAGCAATTTGCAGCCGGCTTGTTAAACAAAGATACAGGAGGCAGTATGGAGTCCATCGACCCACGCAGCCCTTCCACTGGCTGCAAACAGGGGGCTTATAACTTGAGCCATTTACACTAGAAATTCCCAAAGGGTGGAAATTTTGGAAGTAATACACCACAATATTTTATTTCAAGAGCGTTAACTCCTAAATGTTATTAATTTAAGAATCAAGTTATAAAGAGCAAAAGATTCATTTTGTTAAAAGGTGTCTCGCTGTTAGTGAAAAAAGTTACCCAGAACCAACCCTAACCAACAGCTGTTATGGACCTCATAGGCAGACAACATCCCTTGGGATTTACTTAATTACGATCTCAGGAAGTTCTGATGATCAATACCCATGACACCAGATACTCTCACACCCCTGTTGAGATTTATGTATTTGTGACAATCAATGTATGGACCCACTGTTGAGGTTCACGCACCAGGTATCCTTGGTATATTCAGATCCCACAGCAAAAATGTACAACTTCACTTTAGAAGCAGGATTATCAAACGTAAAGCTGACTGTTTTTCCATCGGCCATATCATACTGATCCATCAGCTGCTTAAACTGAAGTATTTGAGTTCTATATACATTAAGAAAATGCTTCCTAGTTTAACAACGCTCTGCCATTGTTGACTTTGTGCGTATAGCTCATCAATTTGCCGAAACATGTCATTTTCTAGATCACACTAGGCACTAACCGGTATCCTTAACTCTGAGATTTTAAAAATATTTTCATCACTTATGTTCCTCGTGAGGGAACAAAGCTCAACAAAACCAGATGGAAGTACATTTTTCCTTCAGATTTTTACCTTGTGCTGCATTGTCTCTGTGAAGCTCAGTACACCTTCCCAATCGATCTCCAAACCAGTGTCGATAGTGTAACCTTTCATGCTTGACTTCATTTCACGACACACCACATGGCGTAATACTTCCCAGTCAGTGATTTGGTACTCCAAGCCACAGGCGTCGTTTGTATATTCAGATTCCATTTAGTTTACTGGCGGGGGTTGCGTTTGTAACCAGGAACACCTATTTTTAGGACCTCTGCCAAAATGTATTTTCATTGGATGGGTGGACAATGATAGTTTTACAGGAAGTTACACAAAAAATTCATTTAAATTCAAAGATTATAATTTGGAGTTTATGTAGACATTCAGCAATTTCCTAGTAAACCATTGCAACCAAATTACACAACAGGGTCAACAGTGTGTGAATTTTACCAACTTGCCTTCGCTTCAGGAAAACACCTAAAGGACCAAGCCTTAGCTATTGATAGGTCTGACTTCTTACATGGCAATTTGGATTAGTAATGCGGTCAGCACCTATCCTTGATCAAGTCAGGGAATGTACGACTTAAGATGAGGTTCAGACAACCTCTGCCCCAACACAATTTTTATTTTTTATTTTTGACTCCATTATCGAAGTGTCAAAACAGCGACAAGTCATGGTTGACAACTATTTGGAAAACGGTGTGGAAATGAACACCGCAGTGTGCTGAACCAATTTTCATCTAGGACTTATTTTCTATGGTGTGCTGGCATGCGACCAACTACCCGTGTGGACCAATCTAAGATGCTGCATCAATGATGATTTTTAATACACACCTGAGCAATCACCCCAGGGAGCACTGGCTGGCTATTCACATCACAAGCGATGGCATTGGAAGTTTATATGACAGGTTTGGAAACCCCCCAGATTTTACATATTTTCCCAAGTCAATCAGCGCCTTTCTGCAACCTTGCGAGAATGTGGAATACAGTTCAAACCAAGTACAGGACATGATTTCAACCACATGTGGACAACATTGTGTGTTCTTTCTCTATCTAATGAGAAGAGGTCTGAGTTACAAAGATGCTATGTCTTTTTATATTGATGAATTACATGAAAATCATGCGCTAGTCTCAAAGTTTGTAGATAAGATGTAACGGGTTAAGTGTGATAAGCACATTTTTTATTTTTAATACAACATGCTCAGTCTTGTGAATCGTTTAATTTGTGGCATGTTTGTTAACGGAATAGAAAAGTAAATAAAGTGTATGTCAACTTTTTTATTCAAAAATAAAACCACATCAATGTTTACATAGTATTTTTCATACAACAATTATAGGTGCGAGCACTTGATTATCTCCACTTTGAAAATGAATTCACCATTTGAAGTCCATGAAGTAAAATCTTTAGACCTGTGCATTCTATTATGAATATATTCAACATTCTTGCTAAGCTTCGCAGGCACATTATCCAAAATATCATCAACAAGGTTATTACTCTGTTTATCAGTTTGCTTAGTCTCAGTCATGTTTACTACATCAGGCCCAGTCTCAGACTCTGGTAGACTTAATCAGTGTGTTACTGTCAAGCACCCCCTGTCTCACAACATTCAAAAATCTTTGTAAAATGGCACAGTGTCTTTTAGCTTTCTCTAGTAAATCCATATCAGGCTTCCACAGTATATAAGATGAGGTAGTTAGTGTTCAACTTAATAGCTCTACTAGATTTACCTTTAACAAACGTTTTGGACAAGGTAAATTGCACTCAGGTTATGGTGATGTGAATATTGTGTGAAAACTCTCTCCAACTCTAAACTCTCTGATGCACTTTTAATTAAGTCTTCCATAATAAAAAGGTAGTTTTTCTGAATCAGTAGCAGATTGTAAGGTCAGCATTAACCAACAGCATTTCCACAAAATATGTTTATCCCGAGTTACTGGGGCCACTAATGACACAGCTGAATGGGTGTTGAAGTCGCGGGTCAAAACCGCTATCCATCCTAGAATGTGATTTAGTACCTGTAATCTGGGAGGAGTACACGCTTGTTGTACACATCTCTGAAACACTTAGACACTACTCAGTTATTCAATGTGAATGATCTTTTGTCTCTCGCAATTTTGTTTGCATTAGCAAGGACATGATCATCATCACCACAACCACCACCACCACCACCACCACCACCACCACTGTCTCGTACAAAAGTATCAGCCAGTCATGTTAGCATCTCCAATTAAAAAATGGTTGTGTTGTAGCTGTTGAGTGTAATGCCTTTTGTTCTGAGACAGGTCTGACCTTAAACGGTTTTGTAATCATATGTCTGGCCCACCCCTTATAAATTGACCAATGCTGTTACCATCCGGTAACTCATCGACGAGTCACTATGTCTGGATGCCCAATCAGATCAGTCTTTGTCTTGTTGCAGAATGGGTAAAGACAACATACACCCCTATACTGAATAGTCTCCCCTTCTCGAGCCGTAAACTTCAAATTAATTGCATTGGTACGACCTCTGAAAAAAGCATCCCGAGTGTCAAGGTGCTCTGGAGCATCAAAGTTCTCCAAGAAAGCTTGAACATCTGCAGATGTGCTTTTAAACTGATTCCACTCACACTCCCATATGTATTGAACATGTATATTGTGTTGTTCTTTTACAGCCTAAAGCTTTGTCAGCCATTGTTGGTGCATCAACCTGTACTCAACCTTTGTTACCGGGTTCTTGCTTGTTGAACAATGACACTTTGGGTGACCGTGCCAGAAACATAGACTGTGCACACCATCGTGTTCAATGTATTCATCAGCATAGTAGGCACCGATTTTCATTTCACCCTGGTTCAGTGCATGGTGTATTGATATATTCTCATCAGAGGCCACATTCAAGCCACTGGATTGAGCCATTTGAGAATGTCTTCTGACAACGGTTGTTGTTGTCTGAGGGGACCAATGCAATGGTGTCCTTGGTGAGGAATCTGTTGCAAAAGACTTTCATGCAAGCTTAAGCAATCGTAATTGAGCAATTAAGCAACCCTAATCGGTCAACACCACCACACTTCAGGTCTGTAGCGCATACAACTCTTGTTCAAGATGACCACATCATTTAAGCAGTAAGCCTTAATGCATGACAAAGGGGTCTGTGGAAACAGTTTTGTAACATTGCAAAAACTCATATTTTTCTATGGCCATCATGGTGTTCACACGGTAGTATTGTGGTTCCGGATAGGTTCTCATACTCCTTGATGTTAAACTTGCAAGGAAAGTACCGTTTTTTCAAATCCTTAAAACCCAAAGCTTCATCGGTAGGAAGCAATGACGAACAATGTATCTCTGATTGAATGTGCCATCTGTAAAAATCATTGCCCTGCTGCCATTAACAATAAGCGTCGTGCCAATACCATTGTTAGCAAGGAACTGCATCAAGATGTAACCATCAAAACCTTTTGAGTTGTGTGCTATAAATGTGTAGTCAGTATATTTCGGTTGCCTAAACTTTTGGAAAAAAGCAGCGACACAATCTCTGGCTGAACACCACGTCTCAGTAGTATGTACATCGTTCACAGGATTGGCAATTGTCTCAAAATCATAAAATATGTAGCGCTCACTGGGGTCCTCGGGTTTAGAGGGTTTTATGAAAAACTGATGATTCATTTCAACAGACAGATCCAAGTTACAATTCAGACACATGTTAGCCGTGCAATTGTGCGCTTCGTAGTTGGTGATACTAAGGTTGTAATGACTGCTGTAATCGACAAAGTATTTCTTCTGATCACACCTGCTAACCCAACGACCCACAAGTTTGTGGTGCTTCAAGCCTTTATGCTGTCTATAACAAAAGTCAGAATAACATATCCGCATACAGACCTGGGCACTGCTTTGTGTTATGGGGTTGGTTATGACAATCTTCATGAAGACACACTACAGCTAAGTTTACGGTCATGATCGCCACAGGTGTTAAAACCTGTAAAACACCACTCACAAACATATGACCCACCCAGAGGTAGGTGTCCTCGCTGTTTAGAAATTTGGTAAAGTGACCATCCCGTGTTCGATAAATGGCAACGATTTTACACCCTGTCATTTCTTCAAACTGAACAATATCCGTGAATGCCACACAATCATCTAATGCTAAACCAGCCCCCGTATGTAGATCACGACCACTTACCAGGGCCTCAGCATATCTGTTCTGCGGGTTCAATATACCAATCAAACAAACAGAAAACCATGTAGAATCATTATTCACAGCCACATATAAATGCCTTATTTTTTAAATGATAATCTGATCTATCAACAGTGTTTGAGCTTTACACCGCGGGGCACCACCCTCAGGGTTGTTTACAATTAGTACCACCAGCTCTAGTGATTTGTTAAGGAGTAATTTATTACCATATCCTGATTTATCCATTAGTCTGCTAATTCACTGTAATAAATGGACTGTTTAGACTAAGCCTATAACTTGCTTTAGACTGTTTATGGTTGCCACGTATATAGAAGAAGAACAAGGTTAGCATACCCTGTTCTTAGAAGTTGTTATGGCCTGGACTGAAAGAGCCAGGCCTAAAACCTATCTTATCTATGGACCTGTACAGAAGGCTCCAAGGTGAAGTTGTCTGTGTCTCCTCTGTTTCTCCCACTCGGGTAAGACAGAGACCAGGGGTAGCTCAGGTTAGGAGGTCTGTTGACTATGACCTAGAACTTTGGTTACCATGACAATGTACAGTTCTATCTTGTTTTATGATTAGTATGACAACTTGTTTTGTATGTATGTTATAGAATAAGAGATCATATTTGCAGGAGCTGACGTGGGGGTGTAAAGAGCAGAAAGCCATAATGAAATGCGAAGCAGTCTGTCATGGCATTACCCTGTTCATCTTTTGTAATGTTGGCATGGCTGTTCCTGTGTACAATGTCTGAAGCTTTAACAATCATGGTATCATGTGCCAAAATCCCCAACTTCACCAGTATTTTGGAAATGCATCAACTGCCATAATTCAACATTGTCAAAAGTATTATGTTGTCTAACTACCATCTTGACCTGTCAACAATTCACCGTTGTTCATGCAAACCTATACTTTACCTTCTGGGTACGTTTGTAATGTTTTGCCATATAATGCAGCTTAAAAGTCAATGCTGACTAAAAATAAAAAATATGTATTTCACAGATCGTAATTGATAATACATACACATGTAACAAAATCAGTTTTTTATATTTAACTTTAATTTAAACCTCTAACAATGATACAAACAACCTAGGCAGCATATGTGGTTGCCCCATGGCATTGGTTTACCTTCAATATAATAGCATGACTCATGCTATTGTTGTTTGTTGTGGTGCTTTGGTGGATTACAAACCTTAGAACATGGGATGTTTATCAGCCTGCATATACAACAAATTGAACTAGTTAAGTTAGGACCTGCTATGGGCATGTAATTTCCTGCATGTAATTCTGTGCTTGTGGGATAAAAAACATGCTGCATTGTAAAACATGGAAGGTTAACAGTCACCGGTTCTACATCTGTTGTAACGCTTATCAAAACATAAAAGGCCGTGTGTTATTGCATTGCTGAACCATGATGTTCTGGTGAACATCAAACATCATGCCGCTGATATAACACTTGTTCATTGCCTGGGAATGTAACATTCCGGAACCCATTTGTTAAACATCAAACATAACCCACCAATTATTACACTAGTCTGGGGTGTTTATCAATCATCGTAAAACATCATACATGGACACATCAATGCAATCTTAAATTACAAAGTCACCGGACATATCAGCGTCTTGTGAGCAACATTAAAAAATCACTTCTAGTACAAAATAAAAGAGACCAAAATATTACTTGAAAACTGACATTAATAGAGTTTATTAATTGTTTAAGAAAATTTTCCTCTCAGAACATAGAAAACAATTCATGTTTGACCATATTAAAGAGTAAATTCAATAAAAAGTGGGTATTAAAACACGTTCCAGGGGCAAAATTCAGAAATTGCCAATGACTGATTATGGAATAAATATTGCCTCACTGCTCATAAACTATTGAATATTCCACAAGAAAGCAATGTAGAAACCTGTTAAACGATCGGTAATGGTGTGCTACAACTAGCAACACAATATTTTCCACACCCTATTTTTCCACAATGTCTCTCAACGGATATGAAATACAAATTGCCCTATAGAGAAAATACTATTCTATATGCCGCAGTGAATGTATAGTAGGAGATGTTCAGGAGAGTCTAGACTGTGATAATATGCAAAGAAATAAAAGGGTCACTGTGTATTTGCAATTTTTGCTGGCTTTTTACTCCGCCCATACCATTGGCCACAATGGAATTCAGTGGATATTAAATATATATTGCTCAATAAAAAAATTAAAATCTATATGCCGCGGAGAATGTATTGTAGCAAATGTTCAGGAGGGTCTACTGAGTAAATATCTCAAAAGAAATCAAGGGGCACTGTGTATTTGCAATTGTTGCTGACTTTTTACTCCACCCATACCATTGGCCACAATGGAATTTAGTGGATATGAAAAATATATTGCTCAATAAAAAAAAAACTATTCTATATGCCGCGGTGAATGCAATGGAGGAAATGTTCAGGAGGGTCTACTGAGTAAACATCTGCAAAGAAATCAAGGGGCACTGTGTATTTGTAATTGTTGCTGGCTTTTTACTCCGCCCATTTCAGTGGCCACAATGGAATTCAGTGGATAAGAAATACATATTGCTCAATAAAAAAAAAAGTGTTCTATATGCTGCAGTGAATGTATTGTAGGAAATGATCAGGAGGGTCTAGACCAGTGGTTCTTAACCTTGTTGGAGGTATTGAACCCCACCAGTTTCATATGCGTATTCACCGAACCCTTCTTAATTAGAAAAACAAAATACGTTTTTTTTAAATCTAAAACATATTTTACTGGTTCACAGAATTAACCGTGCATCAACATCACTGTGTTTAAAGAACAAAACCTTCAAAGCATGATTTTCGCACAAAAACAAAAACATAATAATGAATATTTCATTTGAGTCGCATGTGTGTCTTGACCTCCGCCGAACCCCTGAGACTGACTCAACGAACCCCTGGGGTTCGATCGAACCCAGGTTAAGAACCACTGGTCTAGACTGTGATAATATGCAAAGAAATCAAGGGACACTGTGTATTTGCAATAGTTGCTGGCTTTTTAATACACCCATTTCAGTGGCCACAATGGAATTCAGTGGATGTGATATATATAATGCCCTATAGAAAAAAAAATATTCTATATGCCGGAGTGAATGTATTGTAGGAAATGTTCAGGAGAGACTACTGAGTAAAAATCTGCTAAGAAATCTCGGGTCACTGTGTATTTGCAAGTGTTGCTGGCTTTTTACTCCACCCATCTCAGTGGCCAAAATGGAATTTAGTGGATATGAAATATATATTGCTCAATAAAAAAAATACTATTCTATATGCCGCAGTGAATGTACTGTAGGAAATGTTCAGGAGAGTCTAGACTGTTATAATATGCAAAGAAATCAAAGGGCACTGTGTATTTGCAATTCTTGCTAGCTTTTTACTACATCCATTTCAGTGGCCACAATGGAATTCAGTGGATATGAAATATATAATGCCCTTCAGAAAAAAAACTATTCTATATGCCGCAGTGAATGCATTGTAGGAAATGTTCAGGAGAGTCTACTCAGTAAATATCTGCAAAGAAATCAAGGGGCACTGTGTATTTGCAAGTGTTGCTGGCTTTTTACTCCACCCATCTCAGTGGCCACAATGGAATTAAGTGGATATGAAATATATATTGCTCAATAAAAAAAATACTATTCTATATGCCGCGGTGAATGTATTGTAGGAAATGTTCAGGAGAGACTACGGAGTAAAGATCTGCTAAGAAATCTTGGGTCACTGTGTATTTGCAAGTTTTGCTGGCTTTTTACTCCACCCATCTCAGTGGCCACAATGGAATTTAGTGGATCTGAAATATATATTGCTCAATAAAAAAAATACTATTCCATATGCCGCAGTGAATGTATTGTAGGAAATGTTCAGGAGAGTCTACTGAGTAAATATCTGCTAAGAAATCAAGGGGCACTGTGTATTTGCAATTATTGCTGGCTTTTTACTCCGCCCATCTCAGTGGCCACAATGGAATTCTGTGGATAAGAAATACATATTGCTCAATAAAAAAAACTTTTCCATATGCCGCAGTGAATGTATTGTAGGAAATGTTCAGGAGGGTCTACTGAGTAAATATCTGTAAAGAAATCAAGGGGCACTGTTTATTTGCAATTGTTGCTGGCTTTTTACTCCGCCCATACCATTTGCCACAATGGAATTTAGTAGATATGAAATATATATTGCTCAATAAAAAAAATACTATTCTATATGCCGCACTGAATGTATTGTAGGAAATGTTCAGGAGAGTCTACTCAGTAAATATCTGCAAAGAAATCAAGGGGCACTGTTTATTTGCAATTGTTGCTGGCTTTTTACTCCGCCCATACCATTTGCCACAATGGAATTTAGTAGATATGAAATATATATTGCTCAATAAAAAAAATACTATTCTATATGCCGCAGTGAATGTATTGTAGGAAATGTTCAGGAGAGACTACTGAGTAAATATCTGTAAAGAAATCAAGGGGCACTGTTTATTTGCAATTGTTGCTGGCTTTTTACTCCGCCCATACCATTTGCTACAATGGAATTTAGTGGACAAGAAATACATATTGCTCAATAAAAAAAAAAAATTCTATATGCCGCAGTGAATGTATTGTAGGAAATGTTTATGAGGACCTAGACTATGATAACATGCAAAGAAATCAAGGGGCACTGTGTATTTGCAATTGTTGCTGGCTTTTTACTCCACCCATACCATTGGCCATAATGGAATTTAGTGGATATGAAATATATTTTGCTCAATAAAAAAATACTATTCTATATGCCGCAGTGAATGTATTGTAGGAAATGTTCAGGAGAGACTATTGAGTAAATATTTGCAAAGAAATCAAGGGGAACTGTGTATTTGCAAGTGTTGCTGGCTTTTTACTCCTCCCATTTCAGTGGGCACAATGGAATTCAGTAAATATGAAATATATAATGCCCTATAGAAAAAAAACTATTCTATATGCCGCAGTGAATGCATTGTAGGAAATATATTGTATATGTATATTCTATAGTTTGCATGCCAAAGCTGGTCATGATATTTATACAGTTTCATAAATGGGTATTCATCTTAAAATGTGATTATTCTGTTAAGAGTATATGTGTGTTTGCTAAATATTGAAGGTAAAGTAAAACCTCTAGGTAAGTGCATGCTCACTGTGTCCATTTTTATAAGCAAAGTCTTTGGGGTATGGGTAACATAACAGTTGGTATGTTGGGAGCCTTTGGATTTCTTAGATACATTACATCCTC
>JACXGJ010011096.1:0-20513 GCA_016801105.1 Esox niger | reverse complement strand
CCAAGGGAGGAGCGATATTGTCCCCAAGGGAGGAGCGATATTGTCCCCAAGGGAGGAGCGATATTGTCCCCAAGGGAGGAGCGATATTGTCCCCAAGGCATGCGCGATATTGTCCCCAAGGCATGCGCGATATTGTCCCCAAGGCATGCGCGATATTGTCCCCAAGGGAGGAGCGATATTGTCCCCAAGGGAGGAGCGATATTGTCCCCAAGGGAGGAGCGATATTGTCCCCAAGGGAGGAGCGATATTGTCCCCAAGGGAGGAGCGATATTGTCCCCAAGGGAGGAGCGATATTGTCCCCAAGGGAGGAGCGATATTGTCTCCAAGGGAGGAGCAATATTGTCTCCAAGGGAGGAGCGATATTGTCTCCAAGGGAGGAGCGATATTGTCTCCAAGGGAGGAGCGATGTCTTGTAAGATGTCATTGGAGCCATGTGTGTGAGTGAGCAGCACCAGTAGTAGGGTATGGGGGGGTAAAGCACCAGGCTACAAACAGCCAGTTCACCCTCCCAAAGGACTGGCTCAACCAAGGCGTCCATGCCGTTGTCAATCTGCAGCATGTGGGTGGGGACATACAGCAGTTCTTGTTAAGCAGGCTGTCTTCATTCAACATCGTGTTGTTTCTACATGACCCAGGATTTGTATTTCATTCAAGTGAGGGTTTGTGCACCATGCATTGGTGGCCTCTCTCCAGTTCAGGTTGGGATTGTGTAGGGGCAAAAGCCCCCAGTGTCTCTGCTAGGAAGAACCTGTAATGTCAGCAGTCAAAACATTGCACCAGATGCTTTCCCCTGTGGTACATTTAATGAATCAGTTATGCAGAGAAACCTAGTTATGTTCAAGCAGTGAACAAAATACTGTTTATTTTGTCTATGTCTGTGGAGATACTAGTTTTCACTTGCCTTGAATAATTAATTTAATTCAATGATAGTTGTTGTTCTTGAAGTTGTTGTTGTTGTTCACTAAAGGTGCTAGTTTATTTAATGGTGTTACATTTAGTAGAGCAAATTAGGATAAAGGGAAAAAAGTAAATTTTCCTCCCCTAGCATTTATTTGATTAACTGAGCACCTCAGTGTTAGGGGGATGTCAGTGGGATGACTGCATTATTGATAGACCTGTCACAACACCACTTGATGGATTTGTGAATATTATTCACCTGTTGAGATATTTCTGTCTTCAAGTTTTGACATCAGCGCTTTCATTAACATTGTTTTGTTGATTTTACAAATCATCTTTATAAAATGTATCTGACAAGCAACAAAGAGTGTTTTAATGGCTCATACAGTAACCAAGCAGTATTTTTCCATAGATCACAGTGACACCAGCCTTTGCATGAAGTTGCATGAAGTTAGAATAGCCCAGTGTTCTGTCCCAGACCATCTGATTCCAACCTCAATTTTCTGGAGACCGTTTTTAAGAAGCTACCCATCGAAACATTGTCTAGTGATTAGAAAGAAATGCATAGAAATACAATTAACAGAATATACATACCATTGACTTGAATTATTAATTCGATTTCTATGCATTTAATCCCATCCCATAGGTGAAATCCAGGTGGATAACGTAAAACAACGACCTCTGCTAAGAAAGAGTGAGAGTCAAAGAGTGAGAGAGACTTCATGATTAATGTCTAACTGGCTTGATAAATGGTTGTGGGATTGTGTGAATCAATCAAAACAGTCCGTGATTAAATATCCTCTCCACAGTATTGATTGCACCACTGGATGATGGCTTCATTTGAATACAAACAAGCTGCATAATGTTAAGATCTGGAGACGCCCACTGATTACCACTCGCTGTCTTACCATCAAAATCATGATTAGACAGAAGATAGAACAGAAACAGTCTAAAATTCCCACTATCTCTGTAGTTCTTAGAGTCAGTAGCTTGATGAAACATTTAAAGGGCCTGATGCAGAGTGGTATTACATTGGGAGAGTCAGTATCCTCTGAAATATATACAGTATGGCTTTTTTGGCACATTCAGATAAGTGGAAAAGGTCAAAAGCGAAGGCAGTCGCGAGGGCAGGAGAGAAAACGGAAAGAGAAAAGATCGAGCCTGGGGATTAGCATCAGGAGAGGGTTTCAGTCTCATGCAAGGTTACTCATCACCATGGCATGGGTCATCGAAGCCCATCCGTTCCATCCACGCAGCCTGTCAGCGCACAACTCCCCCCAACCTCCGAGGCCTCCAGCCCATTCCACGAGCATACCCAGGTCTGACTGAAGCGGATCTACACCAAACAGACAAAACCTAGGACGTTTGACAGCAGAACGGCTGATAAGTCGGGACATTATATCGATATCAACATGACCTGGCTTTGTTCTCTGATCTGAATCTGAAAGGAAAGAACATGGTAACTTGGCTCCTCACTAGGGGCTTGCTTGTTGTTTTGAAGAAGTTTGAATATCAGACCAACAGAAGTCAGACAAAGATACACTTTGCGTCAGACAGTGCAACATCTGTCAGGTAAAGACATGGCCCTCTATCGGTATGTAACTATGAAAAATGCACAGTAACATAAAATATTTTCACCTTGACTGGCTATTGCTTTCAAGCATGGGAAGCCCCCTTACACGGGCTTTGATTTATTTAATCCGACTCTCTAATCTCATGCTGGGTGAGTCTGCAATCTGAATAACGAACACCATGAGTCATTCTTTTACTTTTTCTCTCTATGTTGCCCATTACTTTAGGTCACTCAGTTCCATTTACAGAGATTAGAACAAGAGCCAGCACCGACTGATATTAGGAATATTAGTTATATTGAACCAACAGCGCGCAGAAAGTCTCAGATTCAGCTGGAAGCCATATTTACCTATTGCAGCCATTAGCTGGCATGCTGTTTCCCTCCCCTCTGAAAGCGTTGATTTCCCTTTATCCCTCCTATTGATCACTGCTTCATTTTTCCCACTGAACATCAAACACAATCCACCATACTGGAGGGTTGGCTCTATTCAGCCTCTGGCTAGGTTTCAAAATGTGTATTTAATGCAAATATATTCCCTATATAGTGTTGGTACTTTCAATCAGAGCCTTATGACTAGTCCTATGGAGTAGGTTGCTATTTTGGACACAGGCCCTTTCTCTCCCTAACTCTCCAGATCTGCCTGTCTCACCACCGCGCACTCTCTCGCTCCAACACCCTGGCACTACAGGATGCTTTTGATCAGCTCCCAGTGGCTCTGCTTCCAAATGAACCTGACCCCTGGTGACCTAAAACGGTCTGCTCACAGAGACCCCTCAGCCAAGTGTAGAGCAGAACACAATGCATGGTTTAGCAAAAACACACACACACACACTTCTGTCCTCAAAGGGGAGACCCGCAACCCCTGGCTCTCTCAGTCACAAACCTTATCCTGTAGCTTCGGCCCTCACGAGCATTTCAAAGCGCTAACCCTTTTCATTTCCACACTGTTTGACCGGTGAACTCTGACCCACGGGCTCCGCTTTTGACACCGTTGGTTTCTGCCAAGAGCCGAGGAAGTGGCGGAGTGTGTGCAGTCGCACAGCGCTTGTATGCAACATGCACTTGGCAGAAGGATGTTCTGATGTTCTGTGGATGTAAAATACTGTTCACAGATACGCAGAGAGGGATTGTCATGTAAAGCAGAGTAAAGCATCCGAAACTAACAAAGTACACATATACACTCCAACCAACCATGACCAAATTTCTAACCTGGGTACACTTTCTTTTTCATGATGTTGACTTGTACATTAGGCTCAGCCAGAACAGGTACATAGGCAGTGACATAAACGGTGTATTTTAAGTGTAAGCTTCGCCCAAACGAAACGTCTGACGTAACACTCACACAAACGCTTTAGCACAGACGGGATGTTTCACATTTCAGGGAGAATATGAAATATTCATGTAGAAACCTGATGTAGCTCCATTAATATTTATCCACAACTTAACTATTTATACTGTTTGCTGTGGGAGAGAAAAAGGACTATTGTGTAAAAGGTTGCCGCCTCAAAGAAAGCTTACAGTCCTTTTGGGTGAACTGAGAAGATCTGGCCATTGCTTTAATCTGTGGATGGAAAGCTAAAAACACCAAAGATGAAAACTTTTCAAAAAGATTTGCCAGCATGGCTAAAGGTGCCTGCTCCAGATCAATGAAAAAAAAAAAAAAACAGCTAGCAAAAGCTTTGCTAGCCATTGAAATGGTTTGGTTTTGCAGACCAACACTGTGCATTGCACAGCCGGCTAACCCTCAACCAAAACAATTATGTTATGGAATAGCATGGCTTTAAATACAAACTAAACATGATAGTTTACAAGAAAGTAGCGTGCAGTCAAATTCAGTCATTTCCCTTAAATTACCGCCTCCTGTATTAAGTGTTGAAAATGTACATTCAAAGCAAGTGTCTGTGAAGAGCTGTTAGCAAGATAATGAAGAGTATTATTTGCAGATGGGTGGAGAGGTGGAGGACCAAGAGAAACAGAAAAACGGTCTGAGAGAGGAGAACAGATGTGGTGTGTTTGCAGAGCCCAGCAGCCCAGAACTGGCCAACCAAAGGCTGTGTTTCTCTGCCAGCGCCACACACACACACACACACACACACACTCACACACACACACACTCACACACTCACACACTCACACACTCACACACTCACACACTCACACACTTCTGCAACATCTGTCCAAGGCTAGCTGAAAATGCAGCCCCAGCAGCAAGGAGAATCTTGAACAGCGGTTTGGCTTGCCTGAGCACAGCCCAGCAGCTGCCCTCAGACTACTGCCAGAGAGGTACAACCATTTATACACATTTACTCTAAAGTAGCAGAGTCCCATCCTGTCAGCTGTCAGACCACTCATGTACGGTACGGTGGAGCACCAGATCCAGTGTGAGCTTGTGTGTCTATGCCCTTTCTCCCCCTCCCTCCCTCCCTCCCTCCCACACCTACTCACCACCCACCCCCCCACCCACCGTTTTCTCCCCCTCTCTCAACCTAACCCAGACCCACCATTCTTTCTCTCACTCTCTCTCCCTTTCTCCCCCCGGTCCCCCAAAGTCATCCTAATTAGTGTTTATTGCAGAACTCCCGTCGGCAAGGTCAGCAGTCCCCATGTGCTGCTGCGTTGTCAAGGCGATGCCAACCCATAATGAGAGGAGGGCCTATCTCCTGCCATCAGACGGGGGGATCACTTGTCCACTCTGGGAAACCTGCCCGGCATAGTGCCAACCGATTGCCCGCCCACCCAATATTGGCAGCAACATTTGCTCATTTGCAGCTGACAACGAAAATGGAGTCTGGGTTTCTCTAACAATAAAGGACTACAATGACAGGGAATAGTAGTACTAGCCAGAGTAATGGTATCATCCACACAGGGCCTACAGTCTAAATCTGAATGTGACATACTGTATGTGGGCTAATCAATGATCGACATTGGAAAGTAGGGAAATAACGCTTTAATCGGAATTTAGCGTGCTTGGAAATATTATACGTTACTTTACATAATCCCACACAGAACATTTAAAGCTAAACATTCCTGTACATTCTCGGGTTGTGTATTTAAGGAAAAAAGGTCACCTTTGGGGGCATTGAACAGTGGCTAGTTTCTGGAGCCAGGCCCTGGAATGGTTGTCACGTTATAACAGGGTGCGATTGGACCGATTTTACTAATTTCCTCATACAAAGACCTTGTCAGTGTATTAACCGGTTTTCCCCGCCGTCAGCCCAGGGGGCAGGGTGATGGGTGATTCATCTATCCCCTCAACCCTACCCTGTTGGCCATTCCATTGTATAAAGTGTATTATTCCATTAGAACCAAGAGTTGTCTTGCAATGTCTTTGTCAGCTTCCCAGGTTAAATAATGGTGAAATGACCTAAGTGAAGTTAACTCCAGATCATCTCTAGAGACATTTTCCCTTCACTTCACTCACCAACAACTACTGTACCTAACAACTGGATGCCTTCCCTCTCTAGAAACCAAAATATAATCCTCTGACATCTGACTGCTATCCCTTCTGGCTTTTCCCATAACACATGAGCGTGCTATCTCCGAGCAACTTCCCTGTGACCTCTTTCAGGAGCCGGGACCCTAACCAGTCAGGCTTCAAGACGGGTCATTCAAATTGAGAAAGCTCCCCTCTGTGCCATAGAGGTACTTCGCCCGACTCAGGTTCCAAACAATAAGGGAACCTAGACGACACCCTGTTGTTCTCTGCAAACATCAAAGCAGTGCCTCACTCCTGCAGGTTCATGCTCTACAGCACTCATAGAGTATGACCTTACTTCACATAAAACGCAGTGCTTGTCATAATCCAGGCATGTCATTTCATGGCTGGACTACTGCAACTCAATATGCTAACCACACATACAAGTGGTTTTAATGTGAGAGATGAATAGATACTTTAGATATTTGGACAGAGGGGTGATCTAAAAATGACAACTACCATGAGTTGCTAATATGACGAGGACTGTGCCTCTGTTAGCTGGATAATGAAAGAAAGTTGTAACCAAGAGAACCTAGGAGAAAACCTTTCCGGTTAATGGCACAAGCCTTTTTTTTTTATGTAAAGAAAATGCGGACCGACTGTAAACATTTTGAAAATGCTGACCGACTGTAAACATTCTGAAAATGCTGACCGACTGTAAACATTCGGAAAATGCTGACCGACTGTAAACATTCTGAAAAGGCTGACCAACTGTAAACATTCTGAAAAGGCTGACCGACTGTATACATTCTAAAAATGCTGACCGACTGTAAACATTCTGAAAATGCTGACCGACTGTAAACATTTAAAAAATGCTGACCAACTGTAAACATTTTGAAGTTAGACCAAACTGTCCATACTAGTATTAGACAAAAAATACCGGGACTCATACTGTAGTCCAAATTGTATTTCTTTCGCAGCCATGGCTGTTTCCATGAGTTATGGGTGTTTCTTTTACACAAAATAAGCCTACTTCAACACTCATACCAGCAACAAAGGAGCAAGGCACCCCATCTCCCAAAACAAGGAATAACTCATTTTGACTTCTGTCATATTTTCTCTCATTTTCATCACCCGCTGCCTTTTTTAGAAGCCTTTCTGTTGTTTATCTGTGTTTTTGCTTTGGGTAGCAGATTAAAAAAAATACGCCGCAGGGAAATGTGAGGGGAGGAGAGGTTAAAATCGATTCAGTCTGCAGGGATTTGAATCCCTGCCCAGGTTTCTTTTTAAGCTCCACATCCTGTGCATTGCATGTTTGTCACCCAACGCCGGGCAGTGTGTGTGTGTGTGTGTGTGTGTGTGTGGGGGGGGGTGGGGGGGGGGGGGGGGGGGGGGGTGGGGGTTGAGGGGGGTGCACATGCATGTCTGCAGGCTGGTCAGGGCCCCTGGACTACAGAAGTGGACAAATCAATAGCACAGTCAGCAGCGCGTGTGACCACCATCCTGTGATGATTCAGTGTGTCCAGGGGACGCCTAAGGTGTGGGGATGAATGCTTCTCAGGAGGCAGTTCTTGGTGCCTACTGTGCACCAGTATGAATTCTTCCTCGGTAGGACTGTTATTCCATTATCAGTGTTCAATGGAGATCTGCTGTGGAACTGGCATCAGTAAAAGGATCTGGTTATACATTCAAAATGAAAGCAGACAATACAACTAATTAAATAATACACCTGCACACTGGCATCCCTGTGCATAAACACATATTGGTGATCAGCTAGAAAACCAGGAAAAGAAAATGGGAACTAAATAACCCACTACTTGAAAATAATTATACATAGGCTTGAGTGGAACCATTTCTCGAATGGTATTTCATTAACGTCTATTCAGCTAACATGCTATTAATCCAAATGTATAATTATGGCCTCACACAGAGAGGGTTAAAAATACAATAAATCTTATTCATTGAAAAAGAAAAGATGTGTAAAATGCACGAGGATATTCCATGGAAACAGAATGAAAGTGAGACTTACTTTTTAAGTAGTTTGTTAAGAAATGAACATGAAAATGGTGCTGCTAAAATGTTTCATAACCAAATAACTTTTAGTATGTGACCACATTTCTAAAAACACTTAAACACTGGTTATTGAACTAAAGGAAGCAAATGAATACCCGGTAACAGAATGTCTTCATGGATCCTGGATTTACACTATAGAGTTTTTATGGATATGATGCTTTCATTGTGATCTATCCTGAATAGGCACACAAAAGCTATAAAAACATAATATCCCCTTTGCATGTTTAGATATTGTTTTACGCATTCGCTCTACATTCAGTAATTTTCTGCATTGTGCTGTATTACTCTACCGTACTGACCAGCTTTGGAAAGCTACTCTAAAAATGTAGGTTATTTCCATATGCCACTATTTCTGAGATATTGATTATCATATAAGACTCAAGATGCTAGATAACTTTATTCTGTACATTGGCAGATATTGATAGGTTGAGACACCACCTTTTGAGGAAATACGTGTCACAAAGTGTTAAGGAAAAAGCGTTGGAACTGTATCAAGTTTGTTTGCAGTGCACACACATATGGCTGGATTTTCCCACTGACTGCCACATTCCAGCGTGGTAAATCTCGAACATGTCACGGTAAATTCAACCACCAAGTAAAATTATGCAAACCAAGATAAACGTATCAATCAATATATAAAATACAAATAGTTTGTAATAATTTAATTCACCCAGGAAAAAGTTATTGACCACCGAACTACTTATGAAATTATAATTGTTTTCAAATCCATCTATTAGACTCAATTTAATTCAGTCCATTAGACATGGTAGATTACAAAGGCAAGCTAAAAAGAACAACTAAACAGTTAAAGGACCCTGGGGACACTCAAAGTTAACAAGGTACGTTTCAACATCTCTTAAAAATGTCTACATTTTCGATTGCAGATGCTGGAGTCATGAAAACTTAAGGATACCTCTCTCCATATCTTTCTGTCACAGGTTTTGGCATCGTTAGACCAGAGCCAGTGGCGATACTGGGGTTCATGTCAGTCACGGATTGGGGGGCACAACAAAGTAAATTGACTTAAAAACCAATAAAAGTCTTAACAGCAACCAATGCAGAGACTTTCAAACCAGTTTGCTTGGTAAATCAGAACACAACTTGACAATTTGCCTCAGGGATTAAAAAAGTAGTATGGTCACATTTGTATGTGTTGTTAAAAAAACATTTTATCTGGTTCTTTATCTTCATTTTGTACACATTCACCAGCAAGGGCATGACCAAAGTCTCAAACTGGAAATAATAGTTGCTATACTCAGACTCACACTTAAAACTAGCAATGTCAACTGAAATGTCAAATCCATTCTGCTCGACAGATCAGGCACACTGAGGAAGCCCGCTAACAGAGTTCACAAACAGCAAACATGTATCAATCACTGTCACTGCTTCAGGGAGTTCACTGGTTTAGATAACAACAAGCGGTGGGACACTACAAAACTAAAACCAAAAGAAGATATAAATCAAGAGAAGAAAATGGAGCTTTGCCAGGACACTTACTAAGTAGAAAAAATATGCAAGGAAATGAAAAAGGCCATAATATGGAACCAACAAGGGAAGTGTAGCACCTAGAACAACTTGGAGTTGAAGCATCAAACAGGAGATGATATCGCAACAAAATGAGCAGTGGACCCAAACCCAGAGAGTTAGAGGCAATTCATCAAAACACAATATGGTGTACGTTCTGCAAATACTGCAAAGACCTATGTAATCTGAACAGTCAGTATACAAAAGGCAAGAACAGATCACTTTGGGGTTATATGTTCTTGGATTGTTCCCATTGCACTGGTGGACTTACTTGGTACCATAGACAAAGCGTGTCGTTATGTTCTATATAATAACTCTCTGTGTATTCATGCTGCAGATGTGATGCATTTCAGCTTACTCCTCAGGTTCTACTGAATCTGCTGGCCTATGCTAATCAAATGAAAAAGCATGGGACATGGGACATTTTTAAAGACATACTTTAGTACCCAGAGAATACAAACATGGTTTTTCATAACCCAGAAGTTTAAAACTCTAGAATTATATGAATATTACGAATGTACAGAGCCTATGGAAAACGATTTTCAGGAACAACATTGGAATTGAGCTTGTCTTTAAATTAAGTTATATTAAAAGTTTTATTTAAATATTAAAATATTAGATATTTCTATGCCATAGCAGTCAATTACAACTTTGATGTAAAATTACAAAGAGTTTGGGGAATCATCATCTACAGTACATTGTATCATTAAAAGATTCCGACAATCCAGAGAAATCTTGGTATGCACGGGACAAGACCGAAAACCAACATTGGATGGTTTGCATAATTTGATCTGTCCCTTCACCAATACACTGACTCAATTGATTAAGTAGAAAATGTTTGATAAGAGCTGCTTTTCTCTGCCTAACGAGTCATGCGATAAATCTGACATAGGCGACAGTTAACATATAAAATATTCACATATCCCTATGATCAGAGGTGTTGCTAAGATTACAGTCCTTTCAGGGCTTAGATCCCCGGTGACAGAAAGTACAGGGTTTTGAATGTACATGCTGGAGGAGCCGTCTACACGTCAGCACTGAAATAATGCGATCAGAATTATAGATGAATAGATCAGGGTCGATTTTTTTAAATTATAGTTTTTTTTAATTATTGATACTATTACTTAAATGATTGCCCCGAATGGCCAGGCCTAATGATGCCACTGCTTGTGATCACCCAGATGAAGGTTAGTCTTAAAGTTACCAACAGTTTAATGTTTAAGTAATAGTATGCTAATGACTAAATTGTATTCTAATTTAGTTACTTGGTGTTTGGTAATGAAAGGCCTATCTCAACATCAGCAACACTGACTCAATGACGAGCAAGTCATTCATAAAAAAAAACTGATGGCACCTTTATTCATATCAACTTGTTTCTAAGTAATTAATAATTTGATTGATTTGATTTCAATCATAAATACACTGCTCCAAAAAATTAAGGAAACACTTAAAGCACACATCGAGTCTCAGAGTTCAATTATTGTATTGTACATTGTATACTTGAACTTAACAATGGTCAATGGAAACCAAAACCAACCAATTGAGGGCTGGATTCAAATTCACACCAAAACTCTAAGTAAACATTTGAAATCACAAGCTGTTCCAACTTGCGTGAATTTCATCACGGCAACTCATAATGTGACTCTGTAATTTGCATGGCCCCACGTGCCTGTATTCACTCCTGACAACATCTGGGCTCCTGATGAGACGGCGGAGGGTGTCCTGGGCTATCTACACCCAGACCTGGACCAGGGCATCAGGGAGCTCCTGGACAGTCTGGGGTGCAACTTGACTTCAAATGCACCGATACATAACGTCCCAGAGGTTCTCAATTGGATTCATGTCGGGGGGACGTGAGGTCAATGGCATCAATTCCTTCATCATCCAGGAAGTGCCTACACACACTAGCCACAAGAGGCTGGACATTGTCCTACACTACGAGGAGCCCTGGGCCCACTGCACCAGTTATCATGTAGATTTCTCTCAAAGTATTTTACAAAATACAAAACACTTATGTACTTTGATATAAAATATGAAGCCATTTATCAATCCTATCAAATACAAATTACAAAATACTATTTTGCATTTGAAATATGTATTTTAAATGCATGTATCATAAATACAGCCAATATCTGTACACACCAATAATATAAGGGATTCATAAAAGTCTAACATCGAACAGAGATCTGCTCTGAAGGTACGTCCTCCAGTGCTAAAAATCAGGGGCCTGGAGGTATTGTGTTCAGCGTTGGAAGTGAAAGACTGTTTGTATTCCATCCATTCAGAGGATCAGTAGTTGTAAGATATGAGGTAAGGTAATCCCTCATTGCTTTGTTGGTACATGCAGCCTTGCTTGGTTGTTCCGGGAAACCAGCGTGTCCAATCAATTTGACTTTGCCAGTGGTGTGCTTACTGTGGAGGAAATCCTATTGTGCTGGTGGTCTCTTTGTGGCTAAACCACCGATGTCTGCAGGAAGGGCAGCCCGTTTAGCCAGCCCCCTGATGCATTGAATAATGTAGCTTGCTGTACCCACGTTGGATCCTTTCACTCAATCCATCGCAACCTCAAAGGGGTGCGACGGCGTCACACTCCTTCCGTAGCTCGGTGACGGAGAGCGGGTCATGCTTTTGTTCGTCTGCATCGAGGACGGCGCAGATCAACGTCAGCTTTCATCCACCGCAGCATACATGCCCCTGACGGCTGCAAACCTATCCATCCACTCCACCGATCAGATCATATGAACCAGACAACCAAATATATTGTGTTAAACAGCATATCCTACCTGAATGGACTACCTTCAAATTGACATCAACCTAGCAGTTTAGCATTTCTACACCATTCTGTACCAGTGACTGGCAAGACAAAGTGTTCCTTTTTTATTAACCATATTCAAAACAAAATCCCTGTAAAACCACCATAAATAAAGTGCAACACTAGAAACAATAACTTTCCAACTACATGCTTCCTGTTGTGCAGCACATCTGAGCATTTTTTGTTCCCTGCCAATCAGCAAGAGCGTTAGATACCGTGAAAGCCAAGCTGACAAATTAGGCTACGTCACAAATCAGTGCCTGATATTGGAATACCGGGTCTCCTGAATCAATCCTACACCAGCTTGTGATCCGGTCTCATTATCTGGTTGGACCCAAATCATGAGTAATTATTTAATGATGTGATAATTATTGCTTTGTTAAAAAATAAAACGACAGAGGTAGTCAGGAAATGTATTGCATCCAAACAGGAACGTCATAAAGCGGACGTAGGCAAGTGGATTCAGCTGCGGGAAGACGTGGATGGAAAAACTTGCTGAGGTTGACCACGACCAATCCCAAAAGGGTTGGATTTAAAAATAATAGTTTTCCACCATGAGACTGCATTACATTTAGATCTGATGACGATGTGAATTTCATTCTTGTAAACAGATGAATTAGTGAGGTGGTTCACTGTTCTAATCCTCTATCTCTAAGGCACATATACTGCTGCAGCCCGGTTCGAATCTAGCAGACTCGTTAGCAACATTTCTCATTAACTTTCTCTGCTCTAATAATAAATATGCATTTTCAAGTCAATATAAACCTTTGTGTTTTTCAATACAGATAAAATGATATTGGTCATTACACACACTAATCAGCCGTAACATTTTGACCACCTGCCTAACATTGTGTAGGTCCCCCTTTCGCCTCCAAACCAACCCTGACCAGCAGAGGCATGGACTCCACTAGACCTCTGAAGGGGTGCTGTGGTATCTGGCACAAACACATTAGCAGCAGATCCTTTAAGTCCTGTAAGTTGCGAGGTGGGGCCTCCATGGATCGGACCTGTTTGTCCAGCAGATCTCAGGAATTTGGGGGGCCAAGTCAACACCTTGGACTCGTGTTCATCAAACCATTTCTGAACCATTTTGGATTTGTGGCATTGAGCATTATCCTGCTGAAAGAGTCTAATGCCACGTGATGGAAACGTGATGTAGCAGACCAGGTCACCATCTTCCATTACTCCATTGTCCAGTTCTGATGCTCACGTGACCATTGTAGGCGCTTTTAGCCATGGTACAGGGCTCAGCTTGGGCACCCTGACCGGTCTACCGCTATGCAGCCCCATACGCAACAAACATACTTTTCAGCGATTAAAACTAGTAGTTCGTCTGTTGGATCAGACCACACGGGCCAGACTTTGAGGTACTGACCACTGATACGTGGGAACACCCCACAAGCGCTGCTGTTTTGGAGATGCTCTGAGCCAGTCCCAATTTGGCTCATGTCAAAGTCACTCAGATCTTTACGCTTGCCCATTTTTCCTGCTTTTAACACATTTTGAGTACAGCATGTTCACTTGCTGCCTAATATATCCAACCCACGACAGGTGCCATGATAATGAGGTTATCAGTGTTATTCACATCACCTGTCAGTGGTCATAATGTAATGGCAGACCGATGTATATAGAACATAATTGATGTTTACATGAGCCTAATTCATTTGGTTCAACACCAGAAGTGGAAAATGAAAACAAACCAATCAGATGCAACTGTAAATTCAAAAGAATTGCTAATAGCCATGTATTCTTCCAAAAGTAAATGTCCTCAAAAGCATTTTGCAGTTGTAGTCCATTAATAATGAGGAGATCTGTTAGACCTATTCCCTGCCAATTCCCATGGTTGTAAAAATGCTGCTATTGAGCTGAATATTGACAACAGAGGTATACAGATTGCATCCACAGAGAGCTGAGGTCATCCTCTCTTTGGCACAGACTAAGGAATGAAGCTTCCAAAGCGATGTTCCTCCACAATTGAATTGGACATCTCTTGTGGAGCGTGTGGGAGTAGAGGAGAGTGTCTCGCTCAGGAGACCAGCAGGGCCCTGCGGAACACACACAGGGCCAAGGAACACACTGTCATTACAGGAATCATCAGGAGAAATGCATTCCGCTTTCAAGCAAATCCTGCTTTAGCAACCTGAAAGAAAGGATGTTTTGAGGAAGGCGACAACTCAATGTACTTCTACATCGGCACCTTTAACGTTTGATTTTCTCGCCGCAACCTTTTCTGGGATCGGCTAATCTAGCGGGTCTCTGTTTTGATGATTTGCTTGCACCGCATTTGACTTTTGCCTTCAGAGTTTGAGTGACTTGGTCATTAGTAGATCGGGCTGGCCATTGCCCATTGACGGTCAAAGGCTCATTATGCTGTAGATTAGGATAAAATAAATTGTCCAGAAAGCATATAACAAATCTTTTAACAGGTGCTGAGAGAATTGTCACATCATCATGTATTACCTATAATACAGACTGATTTGTGATTCATGATTTTCATGTGCTGGCAATGCAGTATTCTGCATGGGAGCCTTTCAACCATATCCATGCCAGCATAGCACTGTTATGAGTACAATCCAATTAACAATTTGTTTTATCAGTCACTGGCTGGGTCAATCTCAATAGTCTGAAGTCTTCCTCGTCCTGTCACTTCACAGTCCTTTTACCCTCAGCTCCAACTATGAATTTGAGAGTAGGTGATATTTCAGCAGCGGTTTACAAAAACCGTGGTGGGTTGGTTGCCTCTTCAAAGTCACTTTGAATAATTCATTGATTGAACTCCTTTACTTATAAAATGTATTCAGTCATGAAAAAGGCCCTGTTAAATCTCTGGCTATGTATAAGGACCTATTACATAAAATTTGGTGTCAAACAAATGCGATTTTTTTATTTTAGAATGTACAAAATCCTTTCTACTAGACAATTTTTACTAAAAAGTCTTAAAATGTATTAGATATACGCTGAAACAACAGTATTACTAATAAACATTTGCAGTATATTTAGTTTTACCTATAAGTTAAGAAATACTGTCTAGTCATTCTGTTCAAAAAAACATTTTCAAGATGTTCATGAGGAGGGAGGATAATGACAGGAACAGAAAGGTTGACCTATCCATTCTGGTATTTTCTTCCTCCCTCTTTTCTGCAGACATTTTAATCAAAATTCAGAGAGATTTTAAAAAAATTGGTCAAATAAGAACCTGAGGATATTTTTTTTATATTTAGAAACCACATTTGCCACATTCTTCAAATAAATGTGTTACTGTAACATGTTCAGTGGTGCCAAAGTAGGCTAGCCTTTGGTTTCTTTGACGTTTGGTTTGGGCTACAGTGAAAAGTCAACATCCACATCTCAGTGGAATAGCCTGTCAGCCTAATCAGTCGGTTCACTTCAGAGGTCAATATAAAAAAAACGCATGATAAATATACAGTAACAGGCTATGATACATGTAAGGCAAACATCATAGACCAGAGAAAAGGATTAATAGTGAAAAGGCTAGAACGTCATTAATCTCTGCCTATTTACCCCTCCACATATTATCTGAGAAATGGTCCAATGCAAATCATATACAAAACCATGACTGAATATGACAGGCATTGGACAGGTATTAAATAGAGCTGTACAAAGATTCTGCATGCTTGTCCATATGATAAATACTCCTACATGTTTCTATACAGTTTATGTTACTTAAACACTTTACACTCAATTGGGCATATTAAAAAGGTTGAACATAAACAATGCAGGTGCTGTGCCTATATTGCAAAATCACTTAGAAAGCTATTCATCTAAACCCTGACTGTTTGCATCGGACTGGGGAATAGTGGCCTGTAAGTTAAGTAATAGGGGATTCCTTCAAGGCAAGTTCAAGGCTCGACTAGATAGACCCATACAAAGTAAATGTTTTTCTGAGTGCCCTTAGCAATTCTCTCAAAGGCCTCAGAAGAACAGTGGGAATGTCTCAGAAAACAAAGATGTGAAGTATGTCAGTTTCTCTGAGAAAGGAGGGAGATAGATTGTGGGACAGAGACAGAGACAGACAGACGGAGACAGAGGGAGACAGAGACAGACGGAGCGAGAGGGTGTTTGTATCTCCTGCAGGCTTAGGTGCAATGCCTGGCCTAGCCTTCTGGGGGCCCAAAGCAAAATTGGATTTTGGGGGGGACGCCCTCTCCCCTAGCTATATTTTACCAATTATAATGCAAGTTCTGGTGCTATCAGAGGAATAACCTCTGTGTAAACTGTTTCTGATTCTACTGCATTGTTTCTATTTTCACTGTAAAGCACATTGAATTGCTTCTATGTATGAATTTTGCTATATAAATAAACTTGCTTGCTTGGTTACTAGTGGTCCAGGGCTCACGCTAGTCCTGGGGCCCCTGGCAGTCAGGGGGCCCTAAGTGGCCACTTCTGTTGCTTATAACTAGGGCCGGCCCTGCTTAGGTGTCAGTCTAATGTAGTAAACAGACTGTCTGCCACATCCCCTCCACAGGCTCTGGTGTCTAAGAATAGATGGGGGTGAGGCTGTTACTCAGTGTCGTGGCTAGCGGCGTACACAGGCTAAATCTGGGAACACGCAAAAAAATACAATATACGGTACGTGTTGTGTATACAAATGCCGCGTTTCCTCGTGAGGAGTTCATCAGACACAAGATTATTCAGTTGTGTGAGAATATGGCCGTAACCTTCTCGAAGCACACTGCACCGTAGGCAATGCCGGATTCCATTCCGTTTGGCCTGTTTAAAGCAGCCATTGACAGACTGTGTGGCATGAACGTGACCAGACGGAGTGACATCACACAGCTACGCGGTGGAAAGTAATTGCTGATAATAGTGGTGACTCTACTCCAGGCACAGCCTCAGGCCAGTTTTACCGGTCATGAGACTTACATGCTGGCTGTCACACAGTGTCAGTGTATTGGGGAGTTACAGCACAGTAAACACACACAATAATGCCCTGTAGCAAAACACCACCTTTTCATCTGTGTTACCCGCTGGTTCGTGCCTCTCGCCTGGCCGTAATGGTAGGGGAACATGATTGTTTCTCAATGGAGGGAAAGGAGTGAAGGGAAATTACACTTAACACTGCCCTGAAGTTCACTGAGCTCTACCGACAGGGAAATCTTAGTGGCATGTGTAAAGGCTCATCCCTTCCATGCTAACACTATTTGCACATGATGAGGCATGGGGTTGTGAACCCAGCACCATTGGGATCTGGTTCAAATTCACCCCTAAGCACAGATCTACGATGTCGAATGTAAATCTGTTAAATGTAAATCTGACCTTAGGCCAGGCCGTGTCTAGGGGCATAAAACATGTTTACAGAAACCGAGGTAATCATTTTAATGGTGTGCTGTAAGACTAGGCCAGAGTGTGTTGAACTCCTGTTTCAAATAGTATTTTTACCATTTTAAT
This sequence comes from Esox niger, assembly GCA_016801105.1. Classification (NCBI taxonomy): domain Eukaryota; kingdom Metazoa; phylum Chordata; class Actinopteri; order Esociformes; family Esocidae; genus Esox; species Esox niger. The sequence continues at coordinate 2,810 of JACXGJ010011096.1, read as the reverse complement.
GTGCTTGATTGAGCATTCCTGCAGCTTTCCTGATTGCCATCCTGGTCCTCTGGCCTCAGGTGCAATCACAAGCTGAAAATTATGTATGAAAGAAAATGAATACAGACAGAATCCACGTGGTGGTGGTGGGAGTACTCAAACAGTCCTCTGAAGCGCCTTTTGGCACGGGCTTCCATTCCTCATCGCTCCCTACCTCCCACATCGTTTGACACTGGAGCGTCTAATCACATTTGGACCGGCAGTGGGTGGGCGAGGGGACAATCGGTCCTACTCCACCTGGAGTGGCTCCTTTGTTATGGACTTACGGTACAGTGGCAGTTTAGAATTGCAACGTTGCCCTTTTCTGTGAGCAGCGGGAAGCCACAGCGGGACTGTAAACTGGTTGCTAGACATTAGCAGTCCCGGGATTGATGAATGTAAAACGGCACCGCACGCCGACAATGGTAAAGAATGACTGAGTCATACATATAGGATCGGACTGCAGTGTGTAACATTGGAAGAGTGGACAGAGGTAGTTCTCAAAGCGGTCAAAATTCTCCTTGGGGATCCGCACATTTTACAATGTTGTTGTAGCCCTGAACTACCTCACTTGATTTATTTAAGAAGTCAAGTGCTTCATAATTAAAGTTGAAAAAATTCAAAAATAATGCCACTGCTGTGGGATACAGAATGTTGTTAGGAACCTAGAAATATACAGTGCCCTCCAGAATTATTGTCCACCTTAGTAAAGATGTGCAATAAAGGCTATGAAATATTTAAGAGAAAGAAAAAACACATTCTTATTTAAGAAATAAATATTTCTCTTAAAACCACATGCTGCAATTATGGTGCCCTAAATATTCCAATGAACCAAACCAAGTAGAAATATCATCTGAAATAATCAGAAATAACTAATATTCTATCAAAATAGGAAAGGAGAGGAAAAAAAAAATATATAAACCCACTTGAAAGAATCAATCAACTGGAGTTGCGATGAACCTGCCAGGAAGAGGACCATGTTGCCCCCACACATAGAAAATGTGTGGGGGCAGAAATGCAGTGTCTTTTCCCCCAAATCTGGGTACCGCAGCCAAAATGTTAAACTGGGTTATCTGCTATCATTTAACAGAACAATGACTTAAAACATTCCTCCTCATACGCATAGAAATGGCTAATCAACCACAGAATCAAACTTCTGCAATGGCCATCCCAGACGCCGGACCTAAACTCTACCGAAAACATGTGGGGAAAGCAGAAGAGGGGAAAACATAAGACAGGACCAAGGACTCTGAAGGATCTTGAGGAATTCTGCATGAAGGCCAATGCACACAAGATCTCTGAGGTTTAATCTATCAGCCCAAGCTGTGTGCTTTGACTGAGGGGAAGGTTTTGAAAGTTTGGCCTGTTAGGACCGTTGCAGTGTTAGTGCATTTAATCCAATCCTGTATACCAATACAAAACCACAAATGACAACCGCCTTAAAATGATGAATTGCAAAACACCAGCAAAATGAAAGCATCACTTTTTATTGATTAGCATTTGTGGATATTGTGCATCGGAGTCTGTGCTGTTTCGTGAAGTCAAAAAATTGCCTATCCGTTTGCATTGGACAGCTTTATATAAAACATAAAGCAAAAAGAGAGACCGGATCCGCCAATCACAACTCTCTGTGGTAACAGACCTGTCATTACATTCACTGCCTCTCCCTCCCTCCCACCCTCCCTCCCTCCCTCCCTCCCTCCGACAGGCATGTGTTCTCGGTATACTCTTGTCTCTTTTCCGCTCTCTCTGCGGCACCTTGACCCTGTATTTTATAATCTTCTCTCCATCTCTCTCCTCCGCTCTTCCCCCTTCACTTCCATCCCCTCCCTATTTGTTTCCTTCCCCCTGACAGCTCACCGATCTGACCTGTATCTGTCTGGCTTGGATGGGTCCCAGGTTTGGTTTAAATACCCCAATTATTCTCCTGAATTATGGTGCTCATCTGAAAACACTGCTGGTATGTTGGCACCAAAGCAGCAGAAGGGTTTTCAACTTGCAATTACATTATAGGTAATGTGGGGGTGGGCGATTCTCATCACTGGCTCCACATCCAGTACAGGAGTTCTTATTTCTATAAAGTGAATTAGTTACACTCCTCTTCACATGAATTTACAGCACTTGGTTTGTGCTATACGGTGATTGTTTGAATGAATAGAAAGTAGGTTACTGTGAATTTAAATCAACTACAAAGTTTTCCTTTTCACCATGTAAGCCATTGATTGCATCAACCCTTGAGCCCATTTCCATTAGTACTCTTAGTAACCTATTTGTAGTTGCTGTCAAACCAAGCCCATTGAACCTAAAGGGACATATGTTTCCCCAGCAGGCTGTAGAGGGTATTATCATCTGGTCATTTTCTATGCTCTGGTAATTAATCGTATTGTATGTGGCACTTTTTTGGTACCTTCATAAAACATTAATTAATCTGGGATGCGTGAACTCGGCATTAATCAGAGTAACCCCATGCCATCCCCCCTCCCTGGTCCACTATAATGAGATAGTAATCTCTTAAACAATGACTAAACGCAGGAACGGCGGCACGGAGGCCGACTGTGGTGACGACACACGTCCGCTTGCTCTCCTTGTGTCCCCTCCTCACCCCATCCACATTCAGATGACCGTAACCCCAAAACTGGCCGATGATCGGAAGGTCACGAGGAGAGTCTTAATGGGATTTATTGGTGGTGGAGCAAAGGCAGAGACAGAAGGCAAGAGAGAACGACTGTGAGCGAGAGAGACGGCGACAGAGGGAAACCGTGTGTGAGACGGCGACAGAGAGAGACCGTGTG
>JACXGJ010011095.1:0-20537 GCA_016801105.1 Esox niger | reverse complement strand
AGGGGAGAATGTAATTCTGGGGGTCCAGTGCTGGAGCACTACCCTGCTGACCATCACAGACACTGCCGAGCAGAGCTGGTGGTCCTCCCTGGAGGTCTCTGGTGGCAGGGAGTCCTGTGAAGGAAACTCCTTCTCAAGGTGTCCGTAATGCTGGTCTCCCAGCTGGAGCTCCAATGGGTCGTGGTTTGAGTTAGGCTCTAAGAGCTTCCTCAGGGCTCTTTGCTGGGCTCTTGTCTTTATTGCTTTGGCCAAGGCCTCCTGGACCAGGAAGTACAGTTGCCATGTCAACTCCTCGCGCTCCTAGCCACTCACACACCCGCTCAGCTTCCAATTATGCACCTGTTCCCAATCCACGATTACGCACCTGTCCCCAATTGCCCCATTACCAACAGTATTTCCTCAGCCCTCTGTCATTCCTTCTCTGCCGGATTATGGTCGTACTTCACATGCGCTTCACAGCAATCTTCGAGGCTTCTGTTCGTTTGGATCTCCCGTGTACCGACTCGTAGCCTGTCCCCGACTACTCTGCCTGTTCCCCGCCTGTACTTCTGCTGTCAGCCTGTGTTTCGACCTTCCGCCTGTCCCTGACTACTCTGCCCATTACCTACCTGTGCTTCTGCCGTCTGCCCGTGTACTCAACTACTGCCTGTCCCCGACTACTCTGCCGGTCAGCGATGAGTGCCTCCGCCGCTTATCCGAGTCTCCCTATCCTGCTCGTTGCTGATCTCTCCGCCAGCCACTCCACCTCTACCTTGCCAATCCGTGCTTGGGTCCCCCCGCTCGCTTGTGAAAGCTTTCCCTCTCAGCTAAGATGGAATCTAGGTGTTCAATGATATCCATCGGAAACCTTAACAAAACACATCCAACACTAACACATCTGAATCAACCAATCAGTGCATTATCACTTTAATTACGCTTCTCCATGAGATGAGGATTTCATCATTGGTGGTATTCTCATCAAAGCTGTGGATGACCTATAATGGAAAACATTGTACTTTGACGTCAGAATAACACACAGTTTGGCAAATTCTACCCTATAGTCAATAAAGGCAAGCAGTTGTACCCATGTGTACGAATTGAAATACACTAACATTTTGTTTATATTCTCTTCAGGAATGGTGTGATCAGCTCATAATACAATAACAACAACTGTAACTGTCTGAGGGAGAGTGTTACTGAGATTTCATGTATAGTCTATAAATGTGATAATTTAATCAGTGTTTAAATTCATACAGTAATTAAAAGCATAAAATGTACAAAAGAGTTTAAAAACGGATGTTTGATCGAAAATATTTGACCTGAAATATAATTATTGTTTACATTTTATTGTTCTTTATTACAAATGCCATTTTTGATGTTGAGGTCAAAGGTCAAATGACCAGAGTTTAGAAAAGTCCCCAACTGTTGCATTGCGGGTGAAACGAATAGAGGGAGAGCCAACGTGGCTGCAGAAGAAACATTTACGGCCTCAAACAAGGAATTTGCACGGTCCAAGAGGCGCAAACAGTAATTGTGCTTTTGAATTTCAGTCTTATCATATATGTGTTTAATAATGTACTGTTGTGACGCTAACATTGTGGGCCCGTCTAGTTAAGGAATGTTCTTAAGAGACTGTAAAATGACTGAAAGAAGTATAGTTGAGAGTACTCATACTTTATGAATGTATCATATTTTTCTATCCTGCCTCTTGTCACTTGCACATTCAGCTAAGATGGAATCTTGGTGCTCAATGATGTCCATCGGAAACTTTCACAAAACATAAAGCCAATAACTCTCTAAGATTATTCTGGGGTCCTTGTACAATTACGTACGTTCAGCAAACGTATTTCTCTTACTGCTGATAAGGTTTGTGGCCCACAGTTGTTAATAAAAATGTAACATAGAAATAAGCAGATCGTCACAACACTTCCCGATCATCACAACACTTCCCTTACCTCTCTGTGGGACCATTGGTTACCATGGTCAAAGGGGAGGAAAGCCATCTCTGTGTGGTCTCTCTGAACCCATGGTACAGGAAGACAGCAGACACCAAAGACCCAACAGAAGCCATAAAAAGCTTCTTTCCTTATATATATATAAAAGTCTGTGTCAAATTGATAGCCAACTGTATCTCCTAAATGTGGAGGTCAGTTTCTTATGGAAAAAATTCTGGATTGACTTGTGTGCAAACTAACAATTATCCCCTTTTCCATTCTCCTAGAGTTGTCGGCTTGTATTTCTGCCAAAAATATCGAACGCTAACACATCCCAAACAACTGAGCACATTGGCTTCAACATCACAAAGAAACAGGTTAGCAAAGGCAACTATATGTTTGATGAAGGCAAGCCGTTTTGCCTAAGTGTAGGTATGGCAACAGTAAACATTTTTGAAAAAAGTGCCGAATAATATCGACGGGAAACCTTAATACATTCACTTTTTAATACACTTTCAGCCCTCACAATTTATTTTTTTACCGTTCATGCGCTGTAGAGCCGTTCATTAATAACCAACCAAATACTGTAGGTCAACTACAAAATTAAATATAATTTAAAAATCTCAAATCAAAATTATATCTGACATTATTTAATTATTTCATTGTAACTAAAATACAGTTCATGTACAACCCCAACGGGGTAAGCGCATGTGCACGCATCCATATGTCATAGCCAATAAATTAACCATCACAAAATATTCTCAAATCATTGTAGTATGAAATAAACGATAGGTCTAGCTTACCTTCTTTTATCCAGAACTATGTTCAGCCATTTTTACAAGAATTAAATACAAATACGTTTAAATAGATATAATTACACAAGCGCTCAGGAAACTATCCCAGAATCAGTGTTTTGTAAAATGCTGCTATGGTTTCTAAACAAATTTGAAGCGTAGTTACGGTGTGTGCATTCTTAACTTTAAATGTCGCGGCATTATTCAAATTATTGTTTTCTATTCGAGTTAAGAATTCATACACTGTCGCAATTTGGATCGAGGTGATCGTGTCCTGTGTCCATAAAATCTGCGGGCTAAGAGTTTGTTCAGAAACCCATCTGACATTTACAAACCTACATTCCGCGATACACTTCGGAACACTTGAGTAATTATGCCTATTTAAACGTACTTTAATTTCCTGTAAAAAGGGCTACATATATTTCTGTCAAAACGAATGTAGGCAATCGTTCATTTCATACAAGGCTACAATTTTTTGATAATATTTTTTCTTAGCTATAAGCTATTTTATATGAAATATGTATAATTATAATGCGCTTACGCGGTAGGACTTGAACATGGGTAGTCTCCTTTTAATTACATTGAATTTATAAGGTGAGATGTATTTTATATCAAACGTATTTTTTATATCAACCTAGATTTTTTAATTACATTTTGTTTTGTACTTATGTTATTTGCTATTTGTAATGAAATGCTAAGTAGCGTATTTGGATGAATGGTAAAAATGTATTGAGATGGTAGAAAGTGTATAAAACAAGTAATCCGGTTTCACGTCGTATTCATTTTGCACCCAATTCCTGAAGAGGGTATACACATATATGTTTACCGTATTACAACACCTACACACAGGCACAAAATTCAGTCACTTAGTGCCAGGCACAATCACTGTATAACCACCCAGTATCTCTGACCCTAACATACACTTGTTTACTACTTATTCTTGTCATTCTGCTATTCAGTGTTGTTCATACTGTATATATACGGTATATATCATATCCACCTACCTCATGTACATTACACCTGCACTAATGATTTATGCATTCCAGCATTGTTTGCACTCTGCTATATATATAACACCAGTTGTACTATGTTGTTGTTTGGTTTATTTTGTGTATTTATGTTTACTATATATTGCAGTCGGTGACTCATGTTGAGTGTCCTTTGTTCAAGTCTTTTATGAGTAACCACACCGTGAGTCTGTATAATCCAGAGTCAAATTCCTCGTATGTGTACACAAACCTGGTGAATAAAGCGGATTCTGATTCTGAGAGAGGAAGCTACATCCCTCTGAGCGACGGACACGTCCAGCACTGTCACATAGACGTCCTCGCTAGGGGAGGGAGCCCTGTTTTAGCAGAACCGGCGAGCGACGAGTGACGTTGAGAGGGATGTTAAACCGGACTGTTGGGGGAGGCAACTAGCCACTCGAATGCGCACAAAGCACCCTAAGAAATTGTGATCGGGTTAGTGTGTCTTGTTAATCCGGCTTGTTATAGCCTAGTTTTCTTTCTTATTACAAAATAAATGCCAGTTTTTTTTTTCAAAAGACACAGTTGACGGAAGAATGTTACATCAAAAATAAATGTTGATGTAGACTACTTCCAAATATAGGGTGAATTCGGGTAATCTATTACATATTTAGCTATTTTGACTTCTGTGATTTATTTCAATATCTGTCAAACACATTAGAAAAACACATTTTATCTTTCTGAAATCCCTAAGAGCTTTTCTAACCACGCCAGAAGAAAGAATATAGATATTATACCCGGAGGAGACATGCCACACCTATTAGTGTTATTTGTACCCAACAAAAATAATCTACCTGAATTTGATAATTTGGGACAGGTCCCTTTGTAATCTGGGACACTTGTATTAGGCTTTAAAAAATCTTTAATCACTTAATGTATACTGTTGCAGCCTAACCTGCTTCACCCGAGTAAGTTGATGAGAAGAGAAATAGACCAAAGACAGATTCAATATTTAACGCACTTTATTGCGTACAACAGATATATCTGGAGACCCGCTTACCAACGAGTCTGACTCTTGCCTTTCGTCTTCCTCTTTCATACAGACATTTTCAGTTGGACCCTGAGCTATGCATTATCTCCAAGTCTCGTCATCTCTTATGTATGTTTCACAATACCAAGATCCATATCACTCATTTGAAAAAAAAAACAAAAAAAAACGGATAAAAAGATGACAAAGACAGTAAGAAGAATAAACAAGAAGTAATTTTTTCATAAAGATATCCAGTAAAAAACGTTTTATCTCTACATGGAATTATTTGATCTACCGTGTTAACACATTTAAATCAATTCTATTAAAATTGTATAACATTTCTTTTTTTAATCTACTAATATTCAAGCAAAAGAGATGAACTGATTATTCAGGTTGTTCATTTAAATTCTCCTTTCTATTCAAATTGGTGCTACTTATGGTGAAGTCATTGCTGGTGAGAGACCCATCAACATCTATTACGCCATTTTCGACTGCACATGTTTCGTGATGCCAATGGCTGCAGATCAGGACAGCCGCTCTTCTGCGCTTTTGGGATCCTCTCTGTTCCCATAGACAGACTAATGTGTCTGGGGAGCTAACTGACGTGGTAGTGAGCTCGATCGCTACAGTTAGAAAAGCATGCTACCAGAAAACATGCTAGCTAGTTTGGTCACTAAGCAGACAATCAGTTTACAGACAGATACAAATTTATATAAGTGATGTGATCAAATAACCATGTATGCAACTAAAGGAAGTCTCAAATAGCATATTTCCCCCATTAAAATAACATAAATGACTGTCCCAGATTACCCAAAGCAGGTGTCCCACATTATCAATCATATTTTGATAATGTGGGGAAACAAAAAATGCTTGAAAAAGAAAAACTGAACCACATTTTCAACACATTCATGTATAGTTTGTTGCTTTAATAGATCACAAACTTAATTTGACAACAACTTGCAACATTGTCTTATTTATGACAGATTTATTACCTTAACATTAATCGTGTCAGAATCCTATGTCACTGACCATTTCATGCAATTTCCAGGGGAGCTTCTGATTTAACAGTAACCCTGTCCCATCCTATGAGATCACCCCCATGATGTCATCTTATTTCTGTTATATGACATCCATACCTAGCCTATAGTAAAACCCTGTTGACTAGATTTAGTTAGAACAGGAAATAAACACCCTGGAGCTTAAGTGTCCCACAATACCCAATGTCCCAGTTACCCCAATTCACCCTACTTTGTATGTTTCGAAAATATGCATCTACAGTACAGTAGCTTGTGTTCGCAACCAAAGCAGTGGAGACGTCTTATCTTACACTGGTTTCACTTACCATTTACCAAGAGTTATAGTTAGCTTATTTAAAATGTATATGTTGACAAGGCTGTAAAGGACACATTCATTACACTGTTAGTGTAATGATACTAGCAATCAAATTCAATCAATCAAATGTATTTTATAAAGCCTTTTTTACATCAGCAGTTGTCAACAATAGTGATGAACTTCAGTGGCTAGGAAAAACTCCCTAAGAGGGACAAATTTAGGAAGAAACCTAGAGAGGAACCGGGCTCCGAGGGGTGACCAGTCCTCTTCTGGTTGTGCCAAGGGAACATATTAAGAGTCAAAATTGTAATAGTTCAATGCATGTGGGATGAGCCCAGAGTCTATTTAAACCGAGTCCAGATTGGAGGCATAACTGGATGGACAAGGACATGGGGAGGGGGGTCAGCAGAGTGGCAGCTGAAATCGTCAGGCATTTTCCTGATCTGCAACACAGCCAGGAAGACTCTTGACAGGGACGGCAACGAGTCAAGCCTGGTACTCTGCAGGTGTGGGTTAAGACCTCATATCCTCCTAAGTTTAAAACGACAGAAAACAGGGAAAATTTAGAACCTACTCACCCAGCACAATAATATAGCAGCATAAGACATTGGAGCTGACACAGGGGGGTCCAGTGACACTGTGGCCCTATCCGGAGGAGGCCCTGGACAGGGCCCAACAGGCAGGAAATCAATCCACCCACATTGCCAAGCATCAACCAAAGGGACGCCCACCAACCGCGACCATCCTGAATGAGGGCCGAGTATTGCCAGCAGAGTACAGCCTAATTGCACAAGTGCGCAACAGAGACAACAACAAGCTAGTCACTCCGCCCCCGACTGGCATTGGAGGGAGGGCATCCCAGTGGCGATGAGAGCCCATCTGGACAGTATCAGGCCTTTCTGGTCACCTTCACGCCCCTGGGCCAGACTAGACTTAATCACAGACCAGGCTGAAGAGTTGAGTCTTTAGTAGACGCTGGAAGGTTTGCACTGAGTCTGCATTTCTTATTATGATTGGCAAATCATTCCAAAGTAGTGGAGCTCTATGAGAGAAAGCCCTGCCGCCGGCTGTTTGTTTAGAAATTTTAGGTACATTTAAAAGCCCTGCATCTTGTGATCTAAGGTTAAGTGCAGGTATGGCTGGATCATTTCAGCGAGGTAAGTAGGAGGAAGTCCATTAATTGATTTATAGGTTAACAATAAAACCTTAAAATCAGCCCTAACCCTAACAGGCAGCTATTGTCCATTTTATTACATTCTAAATATGCTCATACACAAGACATCCATTACAGCTGGATGCTGACGTCCAGGCCGCTTTCCTGTCCGTCAGGACCATGCCCTCCATCCTCATCGCCCGTCCGTCCTGCTCAACATCCCGCTCAACATCCCTTGTTGCTCGTCCGTCCTGCTAAACATAATCTCGAGGGCTCCCCCTAGCGTGGACGTCCATGTGACCGGGGTTGGATGTCCATGTGACTGCCGTGGACGTCAATGTGACCGTGGTGGACGTCCACATCGCTACGAGGGATCTAGTTGCCCCTCGCGTCCGTCCGGGTCAACATCCATCTCAACGTCAATCGTCGCTCGTTTATAAGATTCTTAACCATCAATATGTACACAATTTGATTTTACCGTGTGGGTATTGTTCCAACAACATCATAATTAATGTTTCTCAAGGACCATCATTGCAACTGACCTGTAGTTAGTTGGTTACCCCAGTCCAAAGACAAAGAATATTCCCTTGCCCCCACCCTTCGACCTAACCCTAACCTCAGAGACACATGTGCCTAAACCTTACCTTAGTGGTACCTGTGCCAACATTAATTATGATGTTGTTGGAACAACACCAACATGGCAATATCAGATCGGTCATCAATATTTGCTCCATGTCACCTGCTCTTCTTGCCCTGTTGACATCCTCGTACTCTCTCTCGCCCTCTCTTTCTTTACTCTGGACGCACCAGAGTGAACATGAAAGAAATATAAGTAAACAAGTTTGTTGTCATGATGTTCAGGAATGGATTACCAACCATTTTTAATCTGAGTGGTAATGATTATTATATAAATAAACATTGATTCACCTTTTGTGCCACTGCATAATTCTATCATCTGGCTGGTACTTATTTTCTCACTGCTCTCAATTTTTCTGAGGCAGCTCAAAAAGACTGATGAATGTCTCTGCCACCCTTCCTCTTGTTCATGATGACACTCAATGTGAAAACAGCTTGCACTTTAATCAAACACACACACTTATAATGCTATTTATCATAAGCAAACACAGTATACTATACGAAAATGCAATCAATGAAAACGACTACTGTGTGCACAAATAACACATGCAGTGCAACATAAATGATTGTCACTTTACTCAGACTTCTCTTGGGCTTTCTGACGTTTCAAACAAAATCATTAACGTAAGACATTAACGTTACTTGAATACGCACATGAGCATCATTGTGATGGTTGATTGATTAGCACTCGCAAATCGTCCCGTTATCCCCAAAAACTTTCGTTTACATGCAATTACTGATGCTTTTTAGCAAACGTATTATTACATTTTTACAATTACAGTTCCAGCGCAAAATAACGTATCGATGTTAAAACTATCTCAATCGACAGCAAGATATACTTACTCATATTACATTTCAGTTTTCCACTTTTTATAAATTTAAAGTAATGAAAGAGTACAGTGTTCGTCATAAATCGTACCTTCCAACAGTAATCAACAGACGGCTTCTGCTGGGGTACGGCAACTACACTTGGACAAACCACACGCATAACTGCAGTAAACCGCAAAAACTGATTATTTTTGGACGGTGGTACATGGTAGCATAGTATTTATTGTTTATATATCAATCCTTGATGGTAAATGAATTGAATTACAAAATATTTTAGTTACTGGTCAGATGATCTAAGTGCTAGTCAGCTATGCATTTATCTCTGAACTGAATATACATCTCCGGAAAAAATTAAGAGACCACTCTTAGTTTTTCTTAAATCAGCATCTCTACATGTTTGGCAGCCATTCCATTCCAGTGTCTGTTAAATTCCAACACAGTCACACCTCATTTTATTTAATAAGGTACTGATTAGGTGATTACCTGAACCAAATCTAATTAAATAAAGAAACATATATAAACCACTGCTGTGGTCATCACTATCCACTTGTAATAGGACCAGCTGGATGGCAAAAATAGTGCAAGTAGTACCTCAAAGGTAATTTTTATATAAAACATCTATTCAACTTGACAAAAGAGATGAACAGAATTGTTTTGAGTGAAGAAAAGAAGGTTAAATTCTGGCGTTACTGGCAAAGGGTAACAGTGAGCGTCCGCTTGCTTCCATCCTGAAAATTTCAAAGAGAGTGGTTCATAAGAACAAGGTCAAGCAACAGAAATTGGGGACAACAAAGCTTCAGACTGGCAGAGGGCAAAAATGACTGTGCACTGACCTAGATGACAAATAATTTGAATGTCACTCAACAACCTTAGGATAACATCATGTGACCCACAAAAGGAATGGCACACAGCAGATGGGGTGAAGTGCATGGCGAAGATTGTTTGGAACAGGCTCATAGGGGCAGGGATGAAGTTGTGGAAAGCTAGAAAAAAGCCCTTCATCGATGAAAAGCAAAGAAAAGTCAGGCTGAAATTTGCAAAAGATCATAAGGATTGGATCATAGAGGAATGGAGTAAGGTAATCTTCTCTGACAAGTCAAATTTTGCCCAACACCTGGTCGTCAAATAATTTGACGGAGACCTGGAGAGGCCTACAGGCCACATTGTCTCGCACCCACTCTGAAATTTGGTGGAGGATCGGAGATTATCTGGGGATGCTTTAGCAAAGCTAGAATCAGGCAGATCTGTCTTTGTGAAGTACAAGGTTATCATGGAAGAACAACTGCTTCACTCTGCTCTGACAATGTTCCCCAAATATGGGAATTGTTTTTTCCAGCAGAACAATGCTCCATGCCACATAGCCAGGTAAATCAAGTTGTGGATGGAGGACCACCAGATCAAGAGCATGTCATGTCCAGCCCAATCTCCAGACCTGAACCCCACTGAAAACCTCTGGAATTTGATCAAGCAGTTGATGGATGGTCACAAGCCAGCAAACAAATCCGAGCTACTAGAAATGTTGTACCAGGAGTTGCATAAAGTCACCAAACAACAATGTGACATACAGATGGAGAGCATGCCAAGATGCATGAAAGCTGTGATTAAAATCAGGGTTTTTCCACCAAATATTAATTTCTGAACTCTTCATAATATAAAACATTTGTATTTTGTTGTTGAAAAATGTATAAGGATTTGTTTTCTGAAAACAAGTAATGAGTTATGTTCTCAGTAGTTTATAGAATAGAACAACAAAAATAATTTTACTCAAACACATTCTTATGAATAGTGAAACCAGAGAAACTGATAATTTTGCAGTGGTCTCTTACTTTTTTCCAGGGCTGTATTTCAAGAAAGAAGCTTTCTGATGCTTCCGTTGGGTCCTTGGGTGTCTGCCAGCATCCTGTCCCATGGATCAGACGGACCATACAGAGATGGCTTGCCTCCTCTTTGACCATGGTGACCAATAGTGCCGCAGAGAGGTAAGAGAAGTGTCATGACCATCAGCCTATTTCAATGTTACATTCTCATTAACATCAGTGGGATGCAAACTTTATCAGCAGAGAGAGAAAGGTGGTTTGCTGAACATTTAATTGTACATGGACCTGGAAAAGTAGCTTACATAAACATTACAAACAGGATTAGTGATAAACCACAGCCCTGACGGAGGCCAACCCCCAGCTGGAATGAGTCCAACTTACTACCGAGAACAGCTCACACTTTGGACGTACAGGGATTGGAGAGCCCTAAGAAGGGACCTCCTCAACCTCCCACAGTATCTCCCGGGGGGGACCCGGTCATATGCCTTCTCCAGATCCACAAAACACATGTAGACTGGATCGGTGTATTCCCAGGCCCCTTCCAGGATCCTTGCAAGAGTTAAGAGCTGGTCGGTTGTTCCACGACCAGGACGGAATCCACATTGTTCTTCTTCCATCTGAGGTTCGACTATCTGCCAAACCCTCTTTTCCAGCACCTCTGTGTAGACATTCCCAGGGATGCTGAGTAGTGTGAAACCCCTATAATTTGCACAAACCCTCTGGTACCCCTTTTTAAACAGGGGAACCACCACCCCTTAGGCACTGCCCCCTACTCCCACGCAATGTTGAAGAGGCGTGCCTCGTCAATTCCTGGAGCATTACCACTGTGGAGCTGTTCAACTACCTCAGTGACTTCTGCCAAGGAGTTTGACGATGCTTCCCCATCAGCCTCCAGCTCTGACTTTACTTTAGAGGGCGTGTTAGTGGGATTTAGGAGTTCCTCAAAGTGTTCCTTCCATCGCCCAATTACCTCCTCAGTTGAGGTCAACAGTATCCCATCCTTACTGTACACATCTTGGATGGTTCCTTGTTTCCCCCTCCTGAGGTGGCGGGTGGTTTTCCAGAAACACCTTGGTGCCGACCGAAAGTCCTCCATGGCTTCCCTGAACTCCTCCCACACCCGCTGTTTTGCCTCTTTCACGGCAGAGGTCGAAGCCTTTCGGGTCCGCCGGTACTCTGCAACTGCCTCTGGATCCTTCCAGGATAACATATTCCGGAAGCCTTCTTCAGTCGGATGTCTTCCTTGACCACCGGTGTGCAAGTTCTCCCACTTAAAAAGATGAGAGAGGCCTGTAATTTTCATCATAGGCACACTTCAACTATGAGAGACCAAATGAGAAAAAATAATCCAGACAATCACATTGTAGAATTTCTTATGAATTTATTGGTAAATAATGCTGGAAAATAAGTATTGTAGAGTACTTGCACAATTGGTGGCTGACTAAATACTTTTTTGCCCCACTGTTTATTTATTCACTTTATTTAGTCTTCTTGATTAACTGACAGTAATAACATCTTCAGTTTCTTTGGATTGAGCAAGCAGATAATTGTTGTTACTGTATTTAGAACACAACATGCCATTCCTAAAGAGGGTATAAACATCTATGTTTACTGTTTTACAATACCTACACACAGGTACAACTGCTTGCCTTTACCAAATAGAGAGTAGGCTTTGCCAAACTGACCCTGTGTGATGTTGAAAACAAAGTACAATATTTTCTCTTATAGGTAATCCACTGCTCTGGTGAGAATACCCCATATGATGAAGTCATTATCTCACTACGGCTCTGCTGTTATCAGCAGGTATTCAAGAGGAAATATAATCAGAATGATGATTAATTGATCAGTTGATTCAGATGTGTAATCATTGCATATGTTTGGCTGGAACAAAAACCTGCACACATCCTGTTCCCAATGAGAAGTAAGAGAAGTGCCATGGCCGTAGGCCTATTTCTATGTTACATTCTCATTAAAAACTGTGGGCTGCAAACTTTATCATCAGAAAGAGAAAGGTGGTTTGCTGAACATATTTAAGTGTACAAGGATGTCAAAATAGTCGTATTTTTATCGGCTTTGTGTTTTGGGAAGGTTTCCGATGGACATTGCTGAGACCCGAGATTCTTTCTTAGCTGACAGGGTAAGCAAGAGGCAGGATAGAAAACTAAGCAGCAATCTTAAAGTATATTGACTCACATTATTTAAGTTTTTTTTTGATTTACTGACAATAATTACATTTTCAGTTTCTTTTGATAAAGCAAATTGATTGTTGATATTTTGGATTTAAGAACTGATTTTGTATATTCTTGATAAATCTTCTGGGTTTATTTTCATGTCATCCCAATCTTGTGGTAAAATAATGTCTTCTGTCTCAGTCTGACCCTCTTCAATCCTTTACTGTGCATGAGTCTTACAGGTTGACACCAATAACAGTGGGCCATAAAGTAACCATGACATCACTTCAGGTCCCTCCCTTTGTGCTGTCACTGCCAATCAGAGGGCAGCAGTTCATGGTGACCTGGTGCGGGTGTTCCACCTGTCTTATGGACAAGGTATTTCCCAGGGAGTGCATGAATGGGTGATACACACCACTGTGGGGACTTAGGTGATTATTTGAAATGCAGGAATGTTGCTCAACTGCCTTTTCTATGATGGTAGGATAAAAGGTCTCCTCAGGCCAACTCCTCTTATTCACCCCTGGTGGCTCCAACACTCTTGAACACACCATGCAACCACTGCCAAGTTTTTCTCCTAGCAAGATCTCTGTGGTGGATGGAAAACCCAAACAGGCCCTTCAGGTCGGAAAGACCAGACCCAAATACAAGCAATGTCACCAGAGGCCTTCCTGGAGGACCACCAGCTCTGCTTGCCAGTTTCTGTGACGGTTAGCAGTGTAATGGTCAAGACTTGGACCCCCAGAATAAAATTCTCTCCTGAGTGAGAGGTGCAGGAAATCAGCCCCAGACTGAGGCTTTGCCAGTCGAGCCTGATTCCACTCTGGGCATTAGTGGTCAATCTCAGAGAGGTGAGTTTTGAGCATTAAAACCACATCCATGCTACACCAAAGCAAAGGCAAAACACAATACATTTTAAATGGGCAGAATTCTAGACATTGATGAATTAGTCCACGTATGCACTAAAATAACAAAGACCCAGTAGCCACATTAAATAGAAAAACAGTGTGCTGGATTATGGACCATGATGTATTACATGTAGGCTCTGATGTAATATATATTTTGGTGATAACTGGTGTTTAAGAGCAGAGTACAACTAAATACTTGAATGAACAGGATATGCAGCCTACCAAAGGCATCAGTGAGACTCATTCCACTGGGTAAGTAATCTCGTTCCCAGATAACTTCACCCAAATTCATGGATAGTTGAGTGGAACACTAAAGATAACAATAATTTTCCTCATTAAGATCACTTCTGTAGAATGACACATAACTCCCACTAAGGCCAAATATAAATTATTATTGTCAGCTTCATTTGTTGAGTGTCTTAGCCATGGCATGAGCCTACTGGGAAAGTGGGAAAGTGATTAGGTAGGATGATTTCATATTACTTTACCACACAAAAAATGTGAAGACAGAATGGACAGACTGACAGACTGGCAGATAGACAGACAGACAGACAGACAGACAGACAGACACACACGCACACACACACTCACACACACACACACACACAATCCTAACCCTAACCCTAATCTTACTCTAACTGTAACCCTATTCTTAACCTCAATAAAGTAAAATTAAATTAAATTAAATTAATTTAATTATGCCAAAATTTTACCTAGGTGTAATGCATAACCTTAACCCTACACTTAACCAACAATGCCTGGACCTTAAAGAAACCCCAATTCTAACTCCTAACTTCCCAGTTTAAGAAAAATGAGGGAAATGCGCAAAAGATAAAGGTATGCAGCAATGTCATCTCTTAATGAGTATAATATTATGCATGTAATTAAATAGGCTAGTAAAATGCTTGTTTGTTAGCCTGTATTGCTTGCTACGCTACGCTATTACATAGGGTGACAACATTCAGTTTTCTGTCCTACTACCTTGCATATAATTTGATATAATTTCACAGTTTCATCATGATAATACGTGCAACCTGCAGAAAAACGATTACAACCTAACTAGCACAATACTTGATTTGATTAACTTTCATTGAAGAGACATAACATTTTCTGTGACTGTACTGACTAGGTCCAGAGTCATGGGAATGTCCAATGCTGTAGGCTAACTTAAAAGATCTTGATATTGTGCTGATATTTCATCTTTTGTGATATATTATATTGACTCTTTAGGGGTTTCTTATGCATAGAATTTGCCAAGTAGGTTGTGTGGTTCATTTTGTACCTATTCTGAAAGTTTGATAAATTGTGCAGAATTACATGTATATTGTTATGCAACAAATTGATTTAGGTTGTCAGACTTGTATACAGTATTTTAATGCAAATTCACGGGCACTACTGAAAGATTTTGATGCACCCGCTGGCTCTGGCCAGGATGAGGAGCGATCTCGGATTTGTGAAAGTACATTTTATTTTTCTGTATTTTTTGTTAGCAATAGGGCGATAATGTTACAATTAGAATCTATTTTTTATTTGTATTCCTATGCAATTTCTTTCTAACTGTTTTTGTTACAATATTTTTAAATTTATGAGTCTTAATTTTGTATATCTTTCTATATATGTGAGAGGACTGAGCGGGGGTTCGCCAAGGGAGCCATACAAGCTAGAATTGCCACTGGTTATAAACCTGAAATCGTATTTCTAGTTAAGATTTAAGCACGCTTGTTTGGATTTACATCATAGGGGAGACGAACGCCAACCCTGGCATTTCCTGAAGTGTTACTGAGCACGCGCAATTTCGTGAGTCCTTGGATGATCCGCTTGCTGTAGGTTACACAGCCTGTGAAGGGACACATATACAATGCAGAGCTGGAATCAAGTATATCGCACGCTGGCATCGGTAAAGACGAATAATGATATCTAAGTTAGTTACTTAAGTTGTCTAGAATAAAAATGAGTAAAAGTAAGATGCATTGTACCGTTATATCGACTGTTTTTACATGATTTATGGAGACCAGGCCTTACTAGCTGAGAAGTGAGCTATGCTAAAAACCCAGCAGCTAGCTAGCAGCTAGCTACAGTAATGAGAGTAACGTTAAATATCAAGTTCGTAGGGTTAGCTAGTTACCTGTTAACATACATTTTCCGTGCTAGCCGTTGTCCGTGGCATTTGTTGTCTCTTGCTGGTTATTTTTTAGTTTCTATTAGTTAACATTAGCTAGCAAACGTTATTGTTGTCACGGAACTAGTTAGTTAAATTAAAGCGTCATAACATTAGTTAGGACTTGACTTTAGCAAAGTACCATTAGCCATGACGAAGTTGACATCAAGTCAAACACAACCGTCAAGCTCGGCAGATTGTTTATGTCCATGTAAAGAGCACAATTTCTGCCTTTTGCTTAAATGTTACAGAACATCCGTGGCTGTAAAAGCACTCAAGTTGACGAAAACTATTAAATAACTACTGTAGCTTGTTACCAGTTTGAGATCAACATGTAACGTTATGTCTTTAGCATATTTACCAGTACTGTACTTGCTTACTTAGGTAGCTATGTTAGTTCTTATCAGCTGTCATACTGAGAACAATCATAGTTATGCACTAAATATAGCAGATTTGCCATTACAGTAACGCATGCAAGAACACTCAATTCAAAGTTAATATTAATGTACATTTAAGCAATTTAGCCGGCACTTACAAAGCCTACACGCTATTTAAACAAAACATTTTAACTCGTAATTATTGACAATTTGACAGCGCATACAACCGATAACACAAGTTGACATTAGTCATATACTATGTGTCTAACAGCTCATTGTCCAAATTTGTATTCTCACCTATCAAACAGCGGAGCCATCAACTACCCAACAGGCTCCAAGGTGCAACAGTTCTTTCTGTCAGAACGTATGCTGACAAAGCACAAAGTAAGTCCACATTTATCAATCCTATATCTGATTACCTAACCAGTGGTGCTGCCCTTAAACTTTAGGCTCTACACAATGTGAGTGCAATACAGAGCGGTCTGCACTTTTAATAAACAGTTTTCCCCTCTGTTTCACAGTTGATGCTGATGTCACAGTGGTGGGCTCTGGTCCTGGCGGATATGTTGCTGCCATCAAAGCAGCCCAGCTCGGGTTCAAGGTGAAATTACATTGTTTCATGGAGGCATGGTTGAGTGGCAACACTCCCGTCTTGACACAAATGTATACGGCTTCTGCCACACACCAAGGGTTTAATAACCATTTCAACCCTAAACGTCTGTCCCCACTTCACCTGAATGTCCACTGTTTCCCAGTGTTTGAATGAAAATATTCTCTTAAAAAAAACATTCTGTATCAACACTAGTGGTTAATTGATTGGACATTGTTTCTTGTTTTACAGACAGTGTGTGTTGAAAAGAATGCCACCCTGGGCGGCACTTGTTTGAATGTTGGCTGTATCCCCTCCAAGGTAAACACAGAACGACCGGTCTTTGTACATCTGCTGGGTATAATTCAGCTGAGACCTCAATGTCTTCTTTGACAGATGTTGAATAATGAGCGCGTCCCTTGTCTCCCCTGTGCCTCGTACAGGCTTTGCTGAATAACTCATACCTGTACCACCAGGCCCATGGCAAGGACTTCGAAAGCAGGGGGATTGAAAGTAAGTCTGTATCAGGCAGTGGTCACTACCAACCCTGGTTGTAGAGATAAAGGGTGCGTTCAGGCCTTTGCCTCCAGCCAGGTGTTTAGGAATGCCGGTACCATGTCTCTCTCTCACTGTCTCTGTCTGTCTCAGTCGCAGGGATCACATTGAACCTGGAGAAAATGATGTCCCAGAAGAGCGGGGCGGTCAAGGCACTGACAGGGGGCATTGCACATTTATTCAAACAGAACAAGGTGAGGTTTCCACCGCGGTGCCACCTTGCATTGTAGAAGAGGGTCCCTGTTTGTATGAACGCCTCTGGAAGTTGTTTTCAGAAAGAGGATAGAAGAAGGTGGAGAGTATCTTAACTGTTTTTCCATCTTAACAATTGGGCTTGGTGCATTACCCCTCTGCTTATAATTAATCTCCAAATCGAACTTGCCTAGGTGCCTAAATATTGTGAGCATGGTCTGGAATCTGAGGCTAAGTTGATTGAAATTTGGCTTGCTTTATAGATAATAGAAACCTAATCTAGGGGATCCTGGCCAGTAGCATCTTACATAGAAGGTTAGTCCTTTATGCAGCGTATAAGCTAAAATGCATATAAGCTAATGCAAAACAGACAGTGGGACGGTAGTACTAATTAGCATACTCCAAATAGCTTACCAGTATCAACAAAACCACATTCTATCCTTTCTGCCACCAAACAGAAATGCAAGAGCATGTCTCAATTTTGTAGAATTGTGCCTAGAGACATAAATCTGAAGGATAAGCTTGAAACAGCAGTCTGTCTTGAATATCATGTGTTAAAATCTGGTCAACCTTTTATGGAAATACATTTGTCAATACTCAGCCCTTTTCTTGAAGCCCCTTTAATTTCGAATCATCATTGGGATAAAAAAATCAGTTTTTTTGATGCTCCCAATGATATTCTATGTTACAGATTTTGTAATGAACTTTACCCCCATCTTTAATTGATTATATAACATGGCCATTTCCTATTAGGTGACGCACGTGAACGGCTTTGGGAAGATTACAGGCAAAAACCAGGTGACAGCCACAGCAGAAGATGGCAGCGAGCAGGTCATTAACAGCAAGAACATCCTCATCGCCACTGGCTCCGAGGTCACGCCCTTCCCTGGGATAGAGGTATAGAACAGTGCCCTTCAGTAGCAGGTGCCTCACGTTCCTAGCAGCAACGTGTTCGGGCCAAGCTGTGACCTAACTCGCTTAACCTCCTGCACCGTCAGGTTGACGAAGACACTGTGGTGTCATCCACGGGAGCCCTGGAGCTGAAGAAGGTTCCCGAGCACCTCATTGTAATCGGTGCAGGAGTCATCGGAGTGGAGCTGGTGAGGGCAACACACACTATCGCCGCGGGTCTAGAAAGTTTCAGTACCAGTATGAAGAGTCCCAGCTCTTGACGGATATCTGGTGTCCATTCTGACATTCTGTCGGGCCTCTTGTCCTCCAGGGTTCGGTGTGGCAACGTCTCGGCTCTACGGTCACAGCGGTGGAGTTCTTGGGCCACGTAGGAGGTATGGGCATCGACATGGAGATCTCCAAGAACTTCCAGCGCATCCTGCAGAAGCAGGGCATTAAATTCAAACTGGGCACCAAGGTCATGGGTGCCACCAAGAGGCCCGACGGAAAGATTGATGTGGCGTGAGTTTCGTTCCTGGTGTGCGTGCGTGAAGTGGTGTTTATTAAACCGAACAAAACAACTTAAACCCAGTAGCAAATACAAAAATCTAACCCTAGTAATCTTATGTAAGACATACATAGCCAAATGTTGGAACTGACATCCATGTCCTTACGATTGGGACAGATGACAGTGTTACATTTCAAGGTTGGTAGCTCATATTATGACTATATTAGGTATTTTTCAGTGTTAACTGCGTCATGAGTGCAGAAATACAACCAGGCTAGGCACTAGTAAGGCTAAACGTATTGCAAATGGTGAGTAAAAGTTAAATGTTTTCATAATGTTTTTCTATGTATTACCGCAGTGTGTATTACCAACTGGTACTGGCGCCCTGTCAAAGGATGAACAACCCAACATATTATGAAACAATGTTTAGGTCTCTGTGTGTTAAGCTTATTCACATCAGCACTTGCATATGACATAACATTACTTAATTATTGAACATGTACATACATTTTTATATGTACGGATTTCAATATCAAATGTAATGAATGTCAGCTGGTCATAAAGAAGCACCATCACGGAGAAGGGCGGGTCGGTTGTAGGTCCGTTGCTGGCTGTGTTGGGCTTCTTCCAGGTTTTGTCAGACAAGTGGGGTAAAGACATGCTCCATCAGCTCCTGCATGAGTCTGTGACAGATGTTTATTCCAGGCTTTCTTGGCCATGTCCAGCAGGCCCCATTGTGGTCTTCTACAAGCACGTAAAAGAGCATCAGGCCCCAGTCGATGCCATCTGTGGTTAAGCATTCCACCGAGCATCCGTCTGGGGCTGGTAGGGTAGATGG
The DNA here is from genome assembly GCA_016801105.1 of Esox niger. Classification (NCBI taxonomy): domain Eukaryota; kingdom Metazoa; phylum Chordata; class Actinopteri; order Esociformes; family Esocidae; genus Esox; species Esox niger. The sequence continues at coordinate 879 of JACXGJ010011095.1, read as the reverse complement.
ACTTGATGTATGGATGGATCGATGCAAGATCCATCCATCAAATAGATGGATGCAAAAGAACTGGCATAGTTCCTGCATCGAATGGAAAACAAAAGGGGTCCTTGGGTTCGTGAGGTGAGGCAGACTAGGGCTGGTTGGTGTGGTTGTGACCCAGTTCCTGGGTGACTTTCTCCAGGGCGGCCAGCTGCGGGTAAACCTGCTGCTGAACAGAAACTTCCAGCAGGCTCTTTGCCATAACCTTCTTAGATGTGCTCTCCGTGGTCCTGAACCTCACTTTGCGGTGCTCTGGGCTGGGGCAGTTGTTAATTATGGTCGTCTTTGGATCCTCTCCATTAAAAAGAAAAAACTGCTATGTTAATTTTGCTTAGAGGCAGTGGGGCTTGGAATTGTTGACTAGCTTAATAGAAAAGTGACTAATACTAAATCATGACTAAATTCTGCTTAAATCATTTCCCCTCTGCTTATTTCCAGGCTGGTTGCCTTATTTCTTCTTTTTTTGGCTCCATAATTTTCTCACAGACCTGCCCGATGTTAGCATTATGTTGACTTGAACGTCTATACCACCATAAAAGCTGTCATATCACCCTTTTTTTGTTTGTAAAGCCATTATATGTGGGAGCACAGAAGAAGAACATAGTACTTTACAAACCGTTTGCTTCAATAAATAAAAAATCAATGTTTACATTTCTACTAATTCAGTGGTGAAGGCACTCAGTGGTGAAGGCACTCAGTGGTGAAGGCACTCAGTGGTGAAGGCACTCAGTGGTGAAGGCACTCAGTGGTGAAGGCACTCAGTGGTGAAGGCACTCAGTGGTGAAGGCACTCAGTGGTGAAGGCACTCAGTGGTGAAGGCACTCAGTGGTGAAGGCACTCAGTGGT
>JACXGJ010011094.1:0-14808 GCA_016801105.1 Esox niger | reverse complement strand
TTTGTTTGATGTCCCATGTAGTAACATCTACATCTGTAGTGTCGTTGTTATTACTAGTTTCACAAAAATGTATTTGACTGCATCATCTTTATCAGCAATTTGTACTCATCATCTTTATGACATCCACTGCACAAAAAATAACAAATATTCCTCATGTTGTGATACACCTTGCCATGAGGATTAATGCCGATTTCTTTACAGAGCTTAGTTTTGGCATTCCTGTGTTTCTGTGAAAATCAGAATGCTCTGCAGCCCAAGAAGCTAGCTGAAGAGTGTTCTCTAGTGAAACACAATAGCTCTAAAGTGTGTGACAGCTCTTAAAAGGATTTTAACAGAGGCTGAAGCAAGAGGAAAGAATTAATCTAGCTTTTCTACTTGGGCTTTGAAGTCTGTTTGTGGAGAAAAGTTCTTGTGGATCAGACGATAGCTCATTTGGATAAATGGAATCGGGGCAGAGATACCCGACAATGTCCAGATAGGATCATCTGTGCAAATGTTATGCCAGCCACAGCTCTGTAAAAGAGATGTACTGATATCCACTTATGTGAAGTAATAATCACACATGTGCTTTATTCAAACATGGAATGTCTAAGGGGCCCTCTGAAGGACAAATTACTTAACATTTGGGTAAATATCCTTACTTTGTGAGGGGAGATTATGATGAGGTAATAGTGTTGAAGATTTTACAAGGCCAGATTAATTAGCTGGTGATGGAGCGTCTAATCAGAGCCAATCCACATTATTACAAGACTTGAATTAGTGACGAAGAGCATGTCATAGCAGCCATGTATGAATATATGAGTGTGTTTATTGGTGTGTTTGTATTGGTGTTTATTGGTGTGTTTTTGTGTTGGTCTCCTAAGATCTACGGAGCCAAAAAAAGAGCAGTGATAAAAACATTCAGGCTAAAACTCCTCTGACAGCATCTCACCTGAAGTGCTTTGATCAAATAACTGTAAGAAGAATCAGATTTGAAGGGGTAATCCACCCCCATAAAAACAAATCATCAAACTCCTCTCAATTTGGTCACTGACTGTGTTCTATCACTGGGTGAAATAAACTTTTTTCCTCATAATTAAACTTCTAAGTGGTCTGTCTGAAACCCAAAATACATATTCTTGAAAGTAGTTATTCTGGAATGTAGAGACGGGGGAGAATATATTATCCCATTTCAAAATGCTTTTAAAACAACTACCAGCACTCCAGATCACCAAATCAGCGTATGCATGATAGAGGCATACTTTTAGCAGACACATAGATTCATCTAAATCATCATGACAAGGTACTGTATATACAGAAATTTAGTTCAGAAATCTACCAAGTATACAGTGTACCACAAGATTTAAATACTTTCTCCAACTATCATGAATCTAAGCAGTTTACATGGTTCTTCCTGCGTCAGTGTTGCTTTAATCTGGCAAAATGTGTCTACTTTATCCAGTTGTTATTATAGTGTTTTGAGCTTCTATTCAACTCTTTTTGCTGAACATGGCAACCCTGCCTTGCCTGTAGACCCACATAGTGCCTTGCCACATCTACAGCTAAGCCCAAAAGTATTCATACCCATGATGAATTTTGAGCTATATTGAGTTTTTCTTTGAAAAAAACGTTTCTTCTGGCTGGAAATGACATAAACAAGTGACAGAACGGTAAAACATTGTGCTGGAGATACAAATGAATAACTTAATGACATTAGCCATATGATCAGCCATGACATTATCCATTTGATCAGCCATAACATTAGCCATTTGATCAGCCATAACATTAGCCATATGATCAGCCATAACATTAGCCATGTGATCAGCCATAACATTAGCCATATGATTAGCCATGACATTAGCCATATGATTAGCCATGACATTAGCCATATGATTAGCCATGACATTAGCCATATGATTAGCCATGACATTAGCCATATGATTAGCCATGACATTAGCCATATGATTAGCCATGACATTAGCCATATGATTAGCCATGACATTAGCCATATGATCAGTCAAGACATTAGCCATATGATCAGCCACGACATTATCTAGGTAATTTGGTGGCCAAGTCAACACATTGAACTCATTATTGTGTTTCTCAAACCATTCCTGAACCCTTTTTGCTTTGTGGCAGGATACATAATCCTGCTGAAAGAGACCAATGCCATCAGGGAATACCGTTGCCATGAAAGGGTGCATATGGTCTGCAACAATGCTTAAGTAGGTGGTACGTGTCAAATTAACATCCACAAGGTTTCCTAGCAGAACATTGTCCAAAGCATCACACTGCCTCTCTCGGCTTGCCTTTTCCCACAGTGCATTCTGGTGTCATATGTTGTCCAGATAAGCGACGCACACGCACCCGGCCATCCACGTGTAGTGAAAGAAAACGTGATTCATCAGACCAGGCCACCATCTTCCATTGATCCGTGGTCCAGTTCTGAGGCTCACATGCCCATTATAGGCGCTTTCGGCAGTGGACAGGGGTCAGAATGGTCACCCTGACTGGTCTGCAGCCACGCAGCCCCAGACACAACAAACTGAAATGCACTATGTGTCCTGACACCTTTTTATCAGTACAATAATTAACTTTTTCAGCAATTTGAGCTACAGTAGTTTGTCTGTTGGATTGGACCAAACAGACCAGCCTTCGCACCCCATGTGCATCAGTGAGACCTCCCATGACCCTGTCGCCGGTTCACCGCTTGTCCTTCCTTGGACCACTTTTGATAAGTACTGATCACTGCAGACCGCTAACATCCCACCAAGACTGCAGTTTTGGAGATGCTCCAACCCAATCGTCTAGCCATCACAATTAGGCCCTTGTCAAAATTGTTAAGATCCGTACTCTCGCCCATTTTTCCTGCTTCTAACACATCAACTTTGAGGACAGAATGTTCATTTGCTGCCTCATATATCCCACTAACTGACAGGTGCCATGACAACGAGAATTATCAGTGTTATTCACATCGGTGGTCATAATGTTATTGCCGATTGGTGTTTTATCATGTTTACTTTTTCTCAATTCTTAGCCACTGAGGAGAAAAGGTACATTCAACATCCAACCATCTTGTCAAGAATGCTTTAGCAAGTGTATGTTTTATAGTCCCCAAATATTTTTTAGCACAGCCATGAAATGCAGAACAGTGGCACATCATATACAGTGTCTGCCTTATTTAACACTTATAGAAATGTGTGGTTTTGTCAGGATTAGCACCTCAACTATTAATGTGCAAAGCCATACATAGTAACTGTCAGTGGGTCTGATTAAAAGGGATGACTGTGCATTATCTCACAAAAACTTGTGTCTGCTGAATGGTTCTAATGAAATCTAATGTGGTGAATTGGATAGGAGGCACATGGTGTTAGGTTTCTGTCATGTGCTCTGGCCTCCCTGCCTCCCAGCAGGGTTGTGTGTTGTTTCTGCCTGCTGATAATCCTCAGCTTGGGAAGTTACAGTAGCTATATAAAGCTGCTAAGTGGCTTGCTTGTAAAAAAAAGTTTTCTCAAGTGCTCTACTCAGGCTGCCCACGGGGTGCAGGTGTGTGTGTGTGTGTGTGTGTTTGTGTGTGTGTGTGTGTGTGTGCGCGTGCGTGCAATGCCCAGTGGGGAAGTCTAAGAGAACCAAACAGTACACATTAATAGCCTTGCCCAAAGGGACCAGAGATGCCCAACATCCTGACTAGACCAGGGACATTGTGTTTCCAAACATTGTGAAATAAATGTAAACATCTTGTATATGTTAATCAGTTAATTAATCCTCACTGCTCTTGCGTCCACAAGCAACAAAATATGGTAGTCTTCTTCGGTCTGTGGCACTGCACAAAAAAACACAACAAAACTCTGAATAAAAAAACCTTCACACACCAGTGAGAACATGATCTGTGAACAGTACACAATACAAAACAGCATACAAAAACTGTTAAGATATACCACCTAATAAATATACCATCCTATCCACTTATATGGATCCACACAGAATTCCCTGCTGCTTATTTGAGCCTTTTGTGGGATCACAAAATATGTAACAAATATTTGAATTGGCTACCAAATTTAATAAACTGTCTCTGCAAGCAGAAATAACCCATGATGCATTGGAGAACTTTTAAGCATGATTTTTAGCAGTCTTTGGATTTCAAGTAAATTTCAACACAGCAGGGAAGATATTAACTAAATGTTTGCGGTGTTAAAGGGGCCCTATTTTAAATCCCCACACCGTTAGCCTGAAGCACTGTGTCTGGACTAGTCAGCACAGGATCCACTTACCAGGAGCTCAGAGGACTGAAATCTATTGACCGGAAGATCCATCCTCTGCAAACTCTGTACTCTACTGGATCAAGTCTTCTGAGGTTCGGACACACAGATGTTCCCAGACGCTCAGTCATTAACCGGAAAGGAACGGTAAGTGCAAGCGTAAGCATACTGACGCCGCTGTGCAGTCACGCAAAGAGACGTGCATAATTACGGCGTCCGCGTGAACTCAAAACGCACTGCATATACGAATGTAAAACAAGCAGGGGTCCAGCCCCCCATGTGGTTCTTGACAGAGCAGCCACAGAAGGAAGGGAAAACTGTAGACTGGGATTTAGTTTTTTTTGTTTTGAGCAACCTTTTGAGGAGCCTATATCTAACAGGCTCCATAAAACCACACCATGTGGAGAACGCTGGCGGTCGGAAACGCAGAATCCAAACAAATGTAATTCAACTTAGTAGGAAATCCTGATCAAAGTGCATCGGTAATACGTATGTTCCTTCGACTTCTTCCTGGGCCCAGTCTGTGTGCGCCCGCTTGCCTACCAGTTTGACAGTGCAGTGATTAGAAATCATGCTAATGTGATGAATCTCTTCGAGTAGATAATAAGGCTTTCCTAACAATTGTGTCAGTTGAGAGGCACCTACAAAGCAGCCGCTTTGTAGGAAGATAAGACGGGTTTAGATTGACATTTTAGTCAGGAAGCGGATGTATCCAGAGTGACTAACTGTTAGTGTTCATCTTAATGACTATCTGGGACAAGCCCACAACACAGTAACAGTAACGACTTTCAGCAAAATCTGTGCTTAATGTAGGAAAACCAGTGGAATGCAAGCATTTGTTTATGAATTACAACATTTGGGGGTTTAAAGTCACTTTTTTCAAAAACGTTTCAGATGTAGCTTCAATAGGAATATGTCTCCACTATTGGGGTGCCAAGGACAGAGAACAGTTTGGCTGGGCTTAGCAGGACATGCTGTCATATGGGTTGAATCAGAACACAGAGGACAGAATAAAGAGCTTGAGTAGGGAAGCAGAGCTTGAGTAGGGAAGCAGAGCTTGAGTAGGGAAGCGGGTTTGAGTAGGGAAGCAGAGCTTGAGTAGGAAAGCAGGGTTTGAGCATAGCCTGAAGTAGGATGGGGAGTTCTCCTTGGTTAGGCAAGTAGAGTGGCATTGTAGTGGATCTGAGCTGTGACTTGAAACCAGTAGATTGTGTGGAGGAGGGGTGACATGGAAGAATCCAGAAAGGAAACTCTGCCGTCGCAGTGGTTTGATGGCAAAATCAGGGAGCCCAACTAAGAGTGTTTTTCAATAATCCTGACAGCGGATGACAAGCGCACTGCCACCTGTGTTTTAAGGACATACTCACCAGATGAGGTAAAGCATGAACCTGCTGGAGTTACTCATTTGATGCTTGAGGAGAGTGACAAGGGTTTGTCAAGGGTCATTCCAAGGTTATTTAAACTCCAGGAGGTGGACAACGTGGAGTCGTCAAGTTTGATCGAGTGGTCTTGGAGCGGACAGGTCTTCCCCTGGAGGAGGAGCAGCTCTGTCTTGTCATATATCACAATCATCAATCCAGTGGTGTCCATTTATTTATTTAGCAAACTCCACAATCACATGTGCACTGAAAGATGCCTTATTAAAGAGTCTTACTGTACTACCTGTACGAATATAAGCATATATTACCTCTGTTGTTAATGTTTTAACTTAATGTTCTAAATAATTTTTCTCCAAAGTTGTTCCGAGTGCTTGAAACATTCCCCGAACTGTAGTCTTTTCATGCTTCCTTTAGACACTCGTGGTACAATCCCCACAACCAAAATAGCAAATACTACTCCCAAGAGAAGACAAGTTGTGTTATCGTCTAAAATCAGTCTTACAGTATAAACGTTAGAGGCAGAAGTCCACACAGGGCCCGTTTGATGAAATAGAATAAGAATAAAATGTTTTTATAAAAATGGATTCGTCTTCTCTGAGTCCTCAAATGTTATAGTACGTCCTATTGGGATCTAAGTATGGCTGTGAACTTGGAAAAACCTAGTTTATTGTTATTGTTACTTATATAAAACATTTTATTAGACAACAAATATTTTTAAATGGCCCTTACAAACAACTAAAACCCATATTAAATGCTCTGAAATACACATTATTCATTTATATACATTTGAAATGAATTGCCTGAAAAGCAATTGTTTTGATAAAATTGGGAATATTATTGTGTCTGAATATTTTTTGAATATTGAATATTTGAATATTGAATATTTTTTTATATACTGTGATATATTTGATTTATCATAACACCCAGTCCTACTTCAGACTGAATTGCACTAAAAAGAGAAATATGTTTAAAAACACGGATAGAAAAAAGTCAAACATGGACCTGTTCAAAGGGGGCATAGTAGAGTAGAATATGTTTTTGTGGACTGATTGTTCCTGACAGTTTCCAGGGACCCATGGGCTCTGGAGATAGCATATGTACATATCTCAGTTAAAAAGAAAACAAGGATTTTACTTTCCCTAGTCTCCCCTGTGACTACATCATCCTCTATAAGAGACTAATGAAAGTAAAACATATACCTCATGCTGCGCTCCCTATGGGGCTGTACTTATTGTGGTGTGTGTTGAGACGAGAATGGACACCACCGGTAAGAGGAGAATAGCACTCCTCTGTCAGGCTCTTCCATTCCTCCAGCTGTTATCACTACACCGGGAATGAGGTGTATTGGGAACAGTAGGGAGTTCATAAACACTATTCAACTCTAAGAAAACACTCAGGGAACCACTTCACATCAGGGAGCCGCCAGAGGGTTGATGCAATAAGGAAGTCATCTCCCTCTTTTTCGGTGTATAGTTTTTCTCCATTCCACTCCTGCCTCGCCCTCGCCCTCTCTCTCCATATTTCCAGGTGTCTATCCGCCTCTCTAACCAGAAGCAGGGGTATCGTTCATAAAGCGGAATTATTTTGGTCATTCGTCTCAATCTGCGGTTATCTGTTGTGTTAGAGGCTTTCAGAAGTTTCTCTCTCTATGACATGTGTGGAGGGATGGAATGGTCATTTTAGTGCTGTGACAGGGATGGTAGGTAGCTATAGGGGTAATGATGCGTAAGGGATCGAAATGGAGGCCCCACTCAAATGTGTTCTCAGACCGAGAATGGGATCATAATGAAGAGCAATGAGACTGCTCTGAAAGCAGAGTCACTGTGGCTGTGCCTCAACCAAACTCAGGTAGCACCACACAACAGGGGCTAGTCAGCATGAATTGCGTAACTGTGTCAGCAGGTCATGCACAGAGCATTTACTCTAACTGGTGTTAGTTGGAATGCTCTACACCTACCACACCAAAAACTAAATATTAATATTAATTAGGTAGGTTCATATACACTGCTCCAAATATGAATGGAACATGTAATCATTACAGTGTAACACCAAGTCAATTAAACTTCAGGGATATCAATCTGTACTGTTAGGAAGCATAGGCCATTGTGAATCAGTGTCACCTGTTTGGGTGCAAATGAGCAACAGCAAAATGGAATGGTTTTGCAGGTGGTGGCCACTGACAATTGCTATCTCCTCATCCTTCCTGACTGATTCTTCTCTAGTTTTGTGTTTTGCTAGTGTCCTCCTCACCACTGGTAGCATGAGGTGGTACCTGCAGCCCATTCAGTTTGCACAGTCCAGCTTCTCCTGGATGGTACCTCCATATGTGCCATCACAAGAAGGTTTCCTGTGTCTCCCGGTCTCAAGAGCACAGAGGAGATACCAGGTAACAGGCCATTACACGAGGAGAGCTGGACAGGGCCATACAAGGGCATCAACCCAGCAGCAGGACCAGTATCGGCTGACAAAGGCATTGATGCCATTGACTGGCACCCAGATTCCCCAGACCTGAATTCAATTGAGATCCTCTGGGACGTTATACGTCGATGCATCCAACGCAGCCAAGCAGCGCCACAGACTGTCCAGAAGTTCACTGATGCCCTGATCCAGGTCTGGGAGGAGAGTTCCCCAGGACACCATCTGTCATCTCATTAGGGGCAGGCCCAGACGTTGTAGGGAGTGCATACAGGCACGTGGGGGCAGTACACATTACTGAGTCACATTATGAGTTGCCGGGATGAAATTCACACAAGTTGGAACAGCCTGTGTTTTAAATGATTTACTTTGACTTTGGGTATGAGCTTGAATCCAGCCCTGATTTTGGTTTCCACAGAACGCCCTCACTTCATTTAGTTCTCCACGGATTACACAACATACAGTAAAGATTTTGATCTTTAATATATTTCGTTCATCGAGACCCGATGTTTGATTTAAGTGTTCCCTTCATTTTCTTGAGCAGTGTAGTATTTTCTTTTTACAGGCATGATCTTTATAAACACTGTTCAGCATGCACACCCTGGGAGAGCGAGTGTTTGTTATGGCGACCCTGGAGCAATTACTATCAACAGCCTTGCTAGAGGGCAGAACAAACATACGTTGTTTTTTTACCAAGTCAGGGATTTGATCTAGCAACCATACAGTCACTTGCCAAATTCTGTTCTCCAGAATATCCAGAATATGTTACTCTTGAGTGAACATTAGTGTTTGTCTGGTCATCTTGTTAGTCAGTGCATGTTTTACCTGTGTTGTCATAGCTAATGGTACAATTCTTCATGAGGGGCAAAACAGATCATGATAGCAACACAGTCCGTTAGGTCTGCCAATTAAATTTAACAGACGAAGGCAGAAACTTTAGCTCTTTCTGTATTGTTAGCAGTGCATTCTGTTCACATCCAATCTCAAGCCAATGTGGGTTTTAGATTTAGTTTGCAGTGCACATCCATGGTGAATATTTCAGGGCACATTTTCTAGTTGCTGGTGAATTTTACCTCATTTCCAGGTTGCTGAAAAACAAGATTTGGGGAAATTGATAACCTTTAACCGGATAACATTTATATTCTGCCTATTCCTGGCACCCACTTAGATAATACAATCAAGTAATCAGTAGTAGCACTACATGGTCACATCATTACAGAAAAGGTTGGAATATATAAGAATTGAATAGGCAGTAAGTGTTGCCTATCAATTCGTGTTGCAATAGGTGTATTTGCAGATCCTGTGATATTAAGACAATCTCTGGTAATAGGTTATAATCTGGTTATGGGTTCATCTGCCTCACATAAATCAAACTTCAATGGGAACTTTCTATTGATCACAGAGAGAGTAGTAATGTAACTGGACAATGACCAGTATTGGGAAAATTTTTACTTAAAATGTTCACTTGAGTGTGTCCAAACCTTTGACTGGTATTGTAAATGATCAATAGACTCCATGAAGTCAACGCTTTAGGCATTTGTTTCTGGGCGACCAAAATATTGATTGGCTGTCAAAACATAATCACAGCTTTCAATCTGTTACAAGTCTTAAGTCGAAATGCAAGGATACTTACAAGTATCGTACAACTTCATTAACGCTCGAGAAATTTGCTCTAGTGAGAAAGGCTACCATATGTGGAGATGTTTTGATGTTGTTATGACCGCTAAAACTAAGATGCCAACTGGCTGTGTGAAATGTGGACTTGTTCTGCAATGTCGAAGATTGGCAGTAGGAGAACTGACCCCATCTTTTCTGTGCCCAATTGACCAATGATGAAACCTGTGTACTGTAGTGTAAACTCATGACTGCTGTGCTATGATAGTTAAAATGAAGTGACAAGTCAGTTATTGACCATGTACTGCTGCCCAGTGCCTCGATTCTTTTAGCAAAGTTAGAATTATTGAACCGTGTTGTGGCCCGAGTTCAATGGGTGAAGTTTAGACTGAGAACAGTGAGCTTTTTATGAAAGGCACAGAAGACATAAGGCTCGTTTTTTATCAACTGATTGCTTAGGCTGAGTGCTCCAAAATACTTACCTATTTGAATGTATTATACAATGTTAAAATAGGTTTGGTGACGAAAAAGTATACAGTGAAGCCAAATCAACAATGTGTAGGCATAAATAGTGGGGCAAAAAAGTATTTAGTCAGCCACCAATTGTGCAAGTTCTCCTTAAAAAGATGAGACAGGCCTGTAATTTTATAATAGGTACACTTCGACTATGAGAGACATTGTAGGATTTTTAATGCATTTATTGGTAAATGTCATGGTAAAATAAGTATTTGGTCACCTACAAACAAGCAAGATTTCTGGCTCTCACAGACCTGTAACTTCTTCTTTAAGAGGATCCTGTGTCCTCCACTCATTACCTGTATTAATGGCACATGTTTGAACTTGTTATCAGTATAAAAGACACCTGTCCACAACCTCAAACAGTCACACTCTAAACTCCACTATGGCCAAGACCAAAGAGCTGTCAAAGGGCACCAGTAACAAAATTGTAGACATGCACCAGGCTGGGAAGACTGAATCTGCAGTAGGTAAGCAGCTTGGTGTGAAGAAATTATAAGAAAATGGAAGACATACAAGACCCCTGATAATCTCCCTCGATCCGGGGCTCCACGCAAGATCTCACCTCGTGGGGTCAAAATGATCACAAGAACGGTGAGCAAAAATCCCAGAACCACACGGGGGGACCTAGTGAATTACCTGCAGATAGCTGGGACCAAAGTAACAAAGGCTACCATCAGTAACACACTATGCCGCCAGGAACTCAAATCCTGCAGTGCCAGACGTGTCCCCCTGCTTAAGCCAGTACATGTCCAGGCCCTTCTTAGGTTTGCTAGAGAGCATTTGGATGATCCAGAATAGGATTTGGAGAATGTCATATGGTCAGATGAAACCAAAATAGAACTTTTTGGTAAAAACTCAACTCGTCGTGTTTGGAGGAGAAAGAACGCTGAGTTGCATCCAAAGAACACCATACCTACTGTGAAGCATGGGGGTGCAAACATCATGCTTTGGGGCTGTTTTTCTGCAAAGGGACCAGGACGACTGATCCGTGTAAAGGAAAGAATGAATGGGGCCATGTATCGTGAGATTTTGAGTGAAAACCTCCATCCATCAGCAAGGGCATTGAAGATTAAACGTGGCTGTGTCTTTCAGCATGACAATGATCCCAAACACACCGCCCGGGCAACTAAGGAGTGGCTTCGTAAGAAGCATTTCAAGGTCATGGAGTGGCCTAGCCAGTCACCAGATCTCAACCCCATAGAAAATATTTGGAGGGAGTTGAAAGTCCGTGTTGCCCAGCGACAGCCCCAAAACATAACTGCTCTAGAGGAGATCTGCATGGAGGAATGGGGCAAAATACCAGCAACAGTGTGTGAAAACCTTGTGAAGACTTACAGAAAACGTTTGACCTCTGTCATTGCCAACAAAGGGTATATAACAAAGTATTGAGATGAACTTTTGTTATTGACCAAATACTTATTTTCCACCATAATATACCAATACATTCATAAAAACTCCTACAATGTGATTTTCTGGGATTTTCTTCTCATTTTGTCTCTGAAAATTACAGGCCTCTCTCTTCTTTTTAAGTGGGAGAACTTGCACAATTGGTGGCTGACTAAATACTTTTTTGCCAAACTGTAATATTAGCAATCAAAATTAGCTAAGAACAGTTATCAAAAAAATGCTGTTGAAATGTGTAAATGAAAGAAATACTCCATTCTCACGATTAAATAAAAAAAACATGGAAGGAAAATTATTTCACAAGATAATCAACAGTTAGCTTTACAAATACTATTTACCTATTCAAGTCACTCACATAAGATTCAAAGGTTTCAAATGCGGACAGAAAATACATCTTGCAGTGAATCAGTGTGGGATTTCAGAAGGACTACAATGGACCACGCCTCTAATGAGTCTGATCATCTGATGCATCTTAATGAGGTGGCAGAACTCACACACGATACAGAACAGACCGTGTCTGTTGCCTCAGTCTGTAGGTGATTACAGAAGTACATCTTTCAGCGCAGTTTGGAGGTATACAACTATTCGTTGAAATACAAAGTATTTTTCAGCCGTGGGGTTGGACCTTTTCTTTTAGAATATTTTTTTCAGTATTGTATTGTTTTAATGACAGGACAGCAAGAGGGCTGGTGAGACATGTAGAAAGATAGTGGACGGCAGGCCACAGACGGTTGGCTAATCCGGTGCTAGAACTCCCATGGTCTGGACATGGTCTGAAATTTAACAGGAGCAATCAGACCAGGGTGTATACGGCTTCAACTTAATGGGCTTGAGTAGCACTTGGGCTTAATGTATGTGTCAGTATGTGTGTGTGTGTCTGTCTACGTGTGTGTGTGTGTGTGTGTGTGTGTGTGTAGCTCTTAGACTGGACTAAATTGTCCGTGTGCAAATGGATAAATAAATGCTTCTTTCATCTAAGTAGCCTAGGAGGAAAACGTAAAAGTCTGGTTTCAAAATGCTAGTGTGTAACCCAAACAACAACAGTGAAATTCATTTCTAGTGGTAGGGAATATCTTTCTTTTGTAAAAACGGCTGTTGTTGTGTACGGTAGCCGTTCACATACATGTTTGTACATTTGAATGAAAGCTATAATATAATTTCTTTGAATAGGCCTCAAAGTCAAATTAATTGAGACCCCCAAGGATATAGAATTCTCCCTCAGGCATGTCATCCTGTAGCTGGGCCTGGTTGTAGTTGTTTATCTGAAGGTGTTACTGGTTACTGAGTGTGATGGGAGAATGACACACAGGGCCATTGGGTGTTGCATAACATTGCATATAAAATACATGAAGTATCTAAATGTTCTATTTGTTCAATTAGGTTCTCTTTCTCAATATTAGGTCGAAGATCAGAAAACGGTGTAATCAATGTAAAAAAAGAGGGCATATACTTTTTCATGGCAGGGTATGTGACCAATCTTTTCATTGGTCTGTGAAATTATTTCAGCTCTCTACTTGTTAAACGACTTGAAATGCATGATAGCCACGCATTTATGGGGCCTGCCAGCAGATTAATTCAATTTCCCTTTCAAATACGCTCATTATCAAACACACTTTAATCCTACTGAGGAAAAAAGTGAGGCTGGGCAACACTATGTGTTCAAAATGGCACCACGTTCCCTATGTAGTGGACTAGGTGATAGGCTGGCATTTGGGATGCACACTGTGACTTCACCTTTGACTGATATACATACATACAGTAGACCAGTGTAGCTCCATCAGAAGTCTATCTCTCCTCTCTCCAAACTCTTTTGCCATGGTGACCCCAGTCCCTCTATCCCTCTATCTATTTCCCAGTTTGGTGGTGATTGATGGGGGTGTCCAGGGAGTCCAGGCATCTCCCCAGCCCAAAGAGGACAGGACCACGGTACACCCATGCAGGCTTAATGGAAAACAGCATGAGTGCACTGTATGGCAGAGGCAGCTTTAATCCATCACCAAAATCCGAATCTAGGCCGACGTTGTTTACTGTGCCACTGAGAGCTAGATTCTCGGATGGACCATTCATTATTAGGGCCACTGACGTTGTGTAAGAAACTAAATGTGGTCCAGCCTGGCGTGGTATATTGTGATATTATACAGTTGAATGGATCGGAATGAAAGTACACATAACTACTGTGTCTGAGCTGTGAAATAACACCATGTCTCACCCTTGTCAACCTCACACAAAGCTTAAAGGTGCACGTGCACACGCGTGCACACACCAGCCGGGCACACTGCACACACGCACGCACGCGCACGCACGCACACACATACCGCACAGAAAATAAGGCAGCCGCATGTGTAGAAGCGTTGTTAATGGGCAAAGGAGAGAGGATAAACCTCTCATGTTGCGAGTATAATCCAGAGAGCAGCCGGGGCTGTGGACCATCCTCTCCCCTCACACATCCAAATCTGCATTTGCAGGAAACCAGCAAGATTAAAGAAGATCACTGCTCATCACCCAATGGGAGAGAGAGGAAGAAGTATCAGCAGGCCACATTAAACACTCGGAATCACTCACTCGTATGATTATATTAGTGTGGCAGAAGTGGCACATTAAAAACAGAAATCTATGATTATCTCTTATTTACATGGTAAATATGAATAATAATGGGGTTTAATTCCCCAAATCTGTGATTATCCCATAGTTTAGAGTGTAGTGTTGACGCACTGACAGGGGTGTGTGGTGGTTTAACACGTAAATTCATGATTATCTGGTATTCACTTCAATCTCAATACGTGAGAGCATAATTATGACTAAACGTGGGATTATTTCCCGAGGTACCATGAAATGCTTTTCAGTCGTCGTCACAGACGTCGTCGGTGTTACGCTCGCGGAGAATCCATCACGGCCAACGTAACACACATTCTAGCAATTAATGATTAAAACTGCTTGATTACAATGCGAGCGCTAGCCGCCTGGGGCACAGAGGGCACAAGCGATTAAACTTTACAAATCTTGTGAAATAGTCACGATGCGAAACATGTAAATCCTCTCAACGGTGTTGACTCTCGTAGATTTAATGGTCTCCTTACTGAGCTTCACTTTATTGCAGGTAGCTCATATGTATTGAGCTTAATACCGTGGACGTTAAGTACACAACAGAATTACAGACGCGTAAACTGTGTCTCTCAGATCTTCAACCGAATTCATATTGCCTGCGCGTGCCCCCCCCCCCCCCCCCCCCCCCCCCCCCC